>JAHWLF010000852.1:0-10721 GCA_024679295.1 Phytophthora parvispora
GAGTCTCAGCGGCATTGCGCGCAGCTCATTCAAACTGCCCTGGAAAATGAGGCCGTCGTGCGTGAAACACGGTTGGCTCAATTCAACAAGCAGGAGAGTGATGCCCAAATCAAGCAACTACAGACGCAACTCGCGGCGATGGCCCTCGAGAAAGACGAACTTGGACATCACCTCGAGCGGAAGCTGATTCTTGAGAACGACCGTCTTCGTCGCGAGAAGGAGGCGGAGCTCCAGGCTTTTCACGATGCGATGCGAACGCAAATGCGGATGCAGCTGGATGTGACAACGCAGCGAACGGTGGAGGAAAACGAGCGCGTCCAACTTGAGCTGCGGTACCAGAGCTCTCAGCTGGAGAAGATGATGAAGCAAATTGACGAGCTTCGGGCTGAAAACAAGCGCTCAAAGCACGAGATGCACGTCTTCGAGGAAATGAACACAGGCCTCAGCAAGAAGCTCAAGTTTTACGAGCAGCTTTTCGCTAAAATGCAGCAGAAGGACGAACAGCGAGCGAAGAGCGAGAACAATCAGCTCCCACGGACACCGAAGTCTCCACTGGGACCCCCGTCATCGAGAAGGACGCCGCGCAAACTTCCCCTACCGACGTTGTCATCCGTTCATCGCTCGAAGCCTACCTCTCCCGAGTCCCCATCGCTGAACGGCATTGGATCGCCCCATGCTTCCTACTTCTCGCCAGATGTTGATAGTCTCCAAAGTGTCAGATTCCCTGAGTTTAACCTCGACCTTGACGACACTCAAAGCCCATACCCACTCAACTCGATCACTGATTTTCTCGAGAAGCATCTTCAGAGTCGCGAATTCACAAAGAAACAAGTGGTGGCAGTACTGCGATACCACCAAGATCAGTATCACCGCCGTGAGAGCGTACGTACGGTACTTGTGTTGGTTTCATTTAGAACCTTTATCGAAGTTTTGTTCGTCTATAGCACAAGGTGTCTCGTGATGCGACCAGGCTAGGATATACCCCCGTATTGAAAAAGAAGCTGATGCTGTCCAAAGCCTGCTACTCCCCTTCAAGCTACGGTCGTAAAATCCGAGAGCCACCGGTACGCTTCTTGTCGAAAATGGAGGCACATGATGTTTTAGTCATCATATCGCATGCTTTAAATGGTAGATGACACTCGACGCATTAATCAAGCACAAGGCTGCAACTCCTGACAACAGCATGAGTGAGCAACCAGTAGACAACCAGCAACGCCAGATCCTCCAGTCCCTGCTCCTCCCTGAATTATCCAAGAAGAAAACGAAAAAGGGCCAAACATCGCCAGTGGTGATCCAAGACACAACCGAGATGTGGAGATCCTCTGCAGCTCAGCGACAAGTCGAAGTACAGTTACTTGACCCACCTGCTACAGCACGGTTTTGAACATGGAGCAAATAAAAAGTAACCTCACATTGCAGAGTTCTGTTTATGAGCCACCTACGGTAGTACTTAGTATTTGTTGAGATGTCCATCCCGGATTCCTATGTTCTCCCCATCTTTGACGTATCATTGACCGCCCGTAGACAGCGATTAGAGTACGTGTGTCATATTCTCTGCGTCTGCAAGCACGCATCCCTTATTTCAATATCTGCCTACAGGTAGCCAAAGTTATTGAACTGAACGCTGTACTGACGGAAGCAGTACTTGTCGAACGGAGTGACACTTTGTTTTTTTCGGATGGGTATCCGTGCCTAGCTGCTAGTCACCCTCATTCGAAAAGTTGCCTTCAAGGCCTCAAGCCTTAGACCAAGCCAACATGCTGCACCTCTCTCATTTTTCTTTAGCTTCCCCCCTCTTCGCAAACGTCGATGTACTAGAACCGGCCTTCTTTCAGACCAGGCTCACCTGCTCAGCGCAGCCCAACCCGGCATGACCGACAAGCGGTTCCTGAGGATTCACAAGATTGCCGAGGAGGACGATGACGACGAAGAGCGGACCATCGATATCCGCAAACTGGACGACATGATGGGCAGCCAACATCCGTCGAGACCCTTTCCGACAATGGGCGAAAAAACTGGAGTAGACGGACAGGAAAGTTCTCTAAGTGCTGGAGGCCCACGGCCTGCAGAGCCACTACTAACGCATCTTCACGGGTACCAGAAGTACATCGATCAGGCGGCCCTACACCTGGTCTAGAAGTGAGGTTCTTTCACGCGAACGAGGGTCATGTGTGTAGATTCATTGGAACCTCAGAACATAAATACTTGAAAGTACCACTTTGGGTCTGTTACCACCTCACTGTACATGCCTCTCGATGTCCTAACTTGCCTGGTTTTATTCTACTGTCACTGATGCCAAAGATCGAATTCATAATGATGTTGGAAAAAGTTGGTACTCCTTGTTTCCCTACTGCAGCAGTGTCAGAACTGCCATCATTATGCCCCCGCTATTCGAACTTGTCATGGTGATGTCGCTCCATAGATAAGGGCCAGTATTTCGCCAACGTCATCTGCTGATTCGCCCGATTCAATCAGCTTCACGATTAGCTGCCGGCGCTCAACACTGCGTGCTTCCGTTGCAACACCACTAATGGATGGGTATGGTGAGCCGTACATGAACGCTATAATATCACAGATGTTCTCGATGGTCTTACCAGACGTTAGCAAATGTGTTATGAGCTGACAGCGCCTTGCAGGGTCGTCTTCGGGGGCTTCGGCCAAGCTTCGTGGGTCGATTGGGGATGCAAGAATAATAGTCGAGCCGAGTTTGGAAACCAGGACTGTGTCCATCCGACACTTATTACGGCACACCACCAGCTTCACCTGGTCTTGGTATTCAATGTCAAGCGCATTCCTAGTTGAAACTTCTTTAAAGACAAACCGTTCGGTTGGAGGTCCCTTCACCTTGAACTTCAGCGCTGCTTCGAAACCTCCAAACGAGAACTGGGAATACAAACTCAGAGCCAGATGTTACTTCTTGTTGTTCGCATTTTGAATACTAATCGTTTCTTCAGCACTACGATAGAGCTCGACAAATGAAAATTCGCTGCTAAGTGTGTGCAGGGTGACCCCAGACGAAGACGCCAAAACCAGAGGGATTACGAACGGGAGTGCGTTGACATCAAAATGCTTCATGGTTGCGTGTACTTGTGTAAATGAAGTGGTGCATCCTGGGCTTATCGAAAGAGTACATGTATGAATGATATTAGTTCAATCAATTCTAGCCGTTATGTCAAGAATTCCAAAAAGATTTCCGTACAATTATGCGAGGTGTATTGTGTTCGTTTGATCACACTTCGGATATTACCTCTTTAGTTGATTCTATTGTGACGGTGGGAGACAAAATATGAAATGCATCCGTTGCTAAACGTGATAGACCTATGCTCTCACTTTTATCAAGGAAATGGTTTCAACTTTCAGCTTGATCCGCTTCCTCATTGTTCGTTGTGCCGTACAATAGCTGCAGAATAGCGCCAAACTCCTTTGTCGACTCGCCCGAATTTACTAGCATCAGTATCTGCCAGTGACGCTCGACCTTATCCGCATTCGTCTTGGTAACTTTAATAAGAGGGGTTACCGAGCCGTATAGCAGTATCAGAATATCACGAATTTTCCGTACTCGACTTGCCGGACTTGCTAAAGTGGATGATAAGCTGTCGACGTGCTGCCGAATGGGTGGGGATTTTTTCCACGTTTGATATCAATTATTCTCACATGTACATGCTTTTGAATGATTCACACGTGAATAACATTTGGGTGAATGAAATCCAAGTGTACATTCATGGGCTGCGATTTTTTCATGTGTGTTTTCATAGGTTTATTTCGAGTTTTGTCACGTGTAGCGTTGGGGTTATCGTCATGCTTGGCAACAGATGTGTTTGTGTGCAAGAGTGGCTTAGTTGTCATCGTGTTCGCCTATTAGATCATTTCGCTTAAACGGTGAGGGCTCATGGTCTGAACTTGATACGACCAAAACGTAAAGGGCATTAAAATACTTTCTAATCTACATAGAGCTGTGTAATAGCACCAGCTAATAGAATGATTTGTAAGTTGAAAACTGCCGCGATGACAACGAGGAATTTGTTCAGTTGGTTGACACTCGCAGCACTTTGAAGTAACTTATACTGTAAATATCCTTGGCTTTTGGTATGGCGTACATAGGTTCTAAACTTTCTATCTGAATAGCACTGATCCTTTTCAGCTTCTTTTTTCACTTCATATTTTCTGTATGATATGAGACTAGGGGCTGAGGCAGCACGAAAATAAATTTGTCTTACCTCAGCTTGACTTGATCCGGGATTCCGCATGCGGTAGCTGTGTGAGATCTCTATACACTAATTTTGAATCTGAACCACCAAAACAGAAATAAGAAGGTAATTGCATATAATACTATATATATCTCACCTTCGCATGCGGACTGAATTGAGATATTCACGCCGACGGCTTTACTAACTGTTGAAACACAGACTTCGTAGGTTTAAACTCAGTATATTACTCTTTTAATGCCCCATAATGACTAGTGCGCAGTCGTTGGTAAAAGGAGAAGTGAGCTCTCCGAATGCCGCCAAACATTATCGCACGAGCGGTCGACCAACAGTCGCCTCATTCTGATTGGCTAGTTAATATAGACTTATTATTGGCTCTCCCAATATCCAATGAGGGATCACCCTACTGCCAGTTGCACACCTGCCTTTGACCTTTCGTTTCTGGCCTCTACAGGGCACAGACAACTGAAGTCTAACACTAACTTCACACTGCCTGATAGTGAAATCGTCGAGTGAGAACTCGGCGCGATTTTAGCATCATGCATAATGGTGCATGCGCCTGGAGCATGCATTACTGCGGCTATCTTGCCATGGCCTGACACTCAGTGGAGTATTTGCAGCAGTCGATGCTCCAGTCGAGCGACATGGGATAGTCGTGCAACGTGTCGGAGCAGCTCTACACGCGAGAGTTGGCCGCCACAATGCTGATCTCAGCCAAGGTCAGTCAGGCCGTCAGCACCGGAACTTCTGATGCTCCGCCGGCGCGTTCCCGACAGGCAACACAACCTATTTTATTTAGACAGCAGACTCACGGCAACTCTAGCTGCTAACTAACTTACGAAATACACGTCCAACTTGAACACGCACGCGTAGAGCAGCTCTGTCACCACGCAACCACTCGGACGCACACCTTTGCGTGCTCGCCCTTACGTCGAAGCCCACGGGGAACTCGGAGTGCCGAATGCCCTACGTTGTTGGTCTCCACACATTGCCCATCAGCACGCCCACCGAAGTAGCCACCGCTCGTCGTGCTCGTCAGTCGTCGCTCGTGGGGCGGGCTGCATCGTTCACAGTAGTTTCTTCCGTCGTGGATAGCTCGCTCCCGAGCCGCGTTCGTCGTCGGGACACCTGCGTTCCTGCCGGTGAATCCGGAATTCATCTCGACGCTCGAGTTCGCGGGGCACATGCCTGCTGCACAGTGCTGCCGATCCTGGCGACCATGAGGTCACCAAGGTCCGTAAGGGTTCAACGCCCCACTCGTTCTTACTCAGCCGCTCCTATTCTTCACCGTCTCATTCGCAATCAGACCGCTCGCCTGGCCCAACCCATCACAATCATATATCTCGAAGTGAGTTTACTTAATCACCACAGACATTTCAACAGCATCTGGCAGCAGAGGACTCAACTTACATCTCCGCGCTGAATCCACGCATGTACTTCGAATTGTATATTGGTACTCGCACCGTTACGACGTCGCTAGCAGCTCCAGCCCTTGCTGAATACATCACTTGATCACTCATCGAACTACGGCTACGCGAGGGCTGAGATAGGAAATTATTATGAAGCTTCCAACAGATGAAGAAAATAATGCAGAATACGAAGTCCTACGACCACAAGCAAAGAAAATCGTCAGGAGTCCTGACTCATGATCAATTAAACCAACGTAGTAAACACACCAACGTACAAAGGTTTGCCTGCGACTGGGATAGGTGGATGCCAGAGTAGGTTTTCAGCACTTTCAAGACAAAAGAGATTTCCTAATCACTCATACAGGCATTGGGGGCAAAGCGGTTCATTTTGGTTACGGGCCAATGACGTGAGGAGGTTTGCTTGTAGAGCAAGTTACCGAGTGTCAGCCCTCCCAGGGATGGTGGGAGGGTTGGCAATTCTGGGGCGAGCCGCAAGCTTGATGGCCGAGGTGACCGATGTTTGAAGAGTTTATGCGGCGCCACTGGCTCGCCGGGTGCCTTGATCGAAGCGATGGGTTGGTTGACTTGACCACCGCGACCGCAAAACCAGAAGGACCTACGACTCCAGGGAAACTCTGCCTACCCAGACGCGAGTCCAAGGCGGCTGGCCTAAACCTGGATCCTGATGCCTCTTTGAGCCTTGTCCATTACGCAACCGATCTTGTCCGAGATTGCTAGTGAAAATTACGAAAGCCGGATCTCGAAAGCCTGGAACCTCGCTCGAATTTGCCTCAATGGCCAAGCTGAATTTGTGTTGATGCTCTTTGTGTATGTCCCAAGACCAGAAAATCCTCGCGCAACTACGATGCAAAGGACGGCGGAGAGCAGAATTCAAGAATAAGCTCCTCGTGTAGCTGTATTATTGACTAAACACAATATTCAAGGTGGGTCGGCTTCGCAATCGTACATGGCGACTGTCCAAGCCCAATTGCCGGTTGATTCGCCGATACAAGTTTCTGATATTGCAACTCCTACACATTGACCAGCTTTCACATGAAATGCAAGTGGATGAGCAAACCGACCACAAGCGCAAACGCAAATGTCCAGTTAGTCCATATCATGATCCGAGGAAGCGTGCTTCAACTTCAAGTTCATGTTGGCGACCTGCGCGAAACACTCGGCTTGCCGGATTTCAGTCTTTGCCCTCCATTTCGAGACCCGGTGACTTTCGCCCGCTCCTGTCGAAGACATCGTCGACATTGATCACTTTGACGACCAACAAGAGAATGTGTGATATAGGATCCATATGAGAGAGAAGCACAATACATTTATTCGTTTTCAGGAATTTTTGCCGAGGTTGTTTCCTTCGTAACCGCAATATCCGTACAGAATTGTACCAACTTCCTCCTTTTGCCTAGTACAATAATGCATCGCGACATCGAGCACAGCCAATGGATTTTCGCGAAAGGACATGTTGGCATGACGCTGGCCCCATCGCTTCAAGAACAAAAATCCGACTTCAATCGGATTTAGGTCCGGCGAATACGGCGGCAAAAAAGACAATAGGAGAAGCACAATACATTTATTCGTTTTCAGGAATTTTTGCCGAGGTTGTTTCCTTCGTAACCGCAATATCCGTACAGAATTGTACCAACTTCCTCCTTTTGCCTAGTACAATAATGCATCGCGACATCGAGCACAGCCAATGGATTTTCGCGAAAGGACATGTTGGCATGACGCTGGCCCCATCGCTTCAAGAACAAAAATCCGACTTCAATCGGATTTAGGTCCGGCGAATACGGCGGCAAAAAAAACAATAGCCCACCCGTACCATGAATTCGCTCTTGGAATTCTTGGTACATGTGAATTTTAGCGTTGTCCAGAATCACAAATTGACCTCGGCAGGGGCCATGGATTGAGGTACGGCAGAATCTTGGTCTTGAAAGTTTCGTGGAGGGCCTGTCGGGTGATCGAATCCTTGGTTGTACCCCAATCAAAATTTCTTGTACGTCAAATGCAGCGAGAGCCGATACCCGTTTACCGCGTACAAATGGTACTGGGACAATTGCCGCAGTTCCGCGCTTCCACCACGCATGCTTCCGTAACAAGGACCTAAAATTAACATAACGGAAATTCATAAATTGCATTGCAGGAAAATATGATATTAGTTTACCTTCCGTCTTTGGACGTCTCACCGACAAAAACCAGTTGCTCCGGACCGCTGTAAAATGGCATCAGCCACTTCACGTATGCTTGGCGTTCCTTCGGAAGGCTTTCCCGTGCGTGCTTTGTCAAAATCGTACGGGAAAGCCCTATATCGAAGCGAAGCGCGCGGCAAATTGTCGAGTCCGAGCAGCAATATCGACTTGAAAACCTCTCTTGTAGCGCTTTCCGCAACACTTGAAAATAAAAGCACGGGTGTTGCTCGACATATTCGCGTACAAAATGCTCTACTTCACGTGGCCATTTTGACGATCTCTCAGACGTCAAATTGTCTTCGATATTTCCTGTTGTCTTGGACAGGAGGTACCACCGGTACAAACGTCACGCTGAAATCCCTAGTACCTCGGCTACCATACTGACCTCAATGTTGTAGACGTATTGGAGAACACTACCCCGCCAGCGAATGTCGGTTGAGTAGCCCATAGGTGCTTTTGTAATGGTTGTGGACTGGAAGCTCTTAAGAGAGACAAAATGGCCGGTAAATTCTGGCCATTCGGTCCTTTGATCGCAAAAAGGTACTCTTTCGTACACATCTGAGCTCTTACGTAGGACTTGATACACTGACACTCATAGGTCGAACCCCTCAAGGTTCTTCAACTGGATTGGATAAAAACTAAATATTTTACTCGTGGCGGTAGCTAATTACGAGATGGCGGTACGGCAAATTTGAGCAACGACCTTACCCCGCCTTCCTTAGGACCTACCTTTTGAGGTCAGATCGGCCATTCTTGCCGAAAGGCACAATAATACAACTCAATATTGCGCATTGGGATTGTGCATGCCCAGATTGAGAATTCAGAGCATAATTGTTGAGCTGGTAGTTCGGCTCAGTATCTGCTTGTGCCTATCAAAAATCACATATTGCTTGTTAGAACCTTATACAGAAATATGAAACCTACCGAATTACCATTCGGCGAAAAACCCTAGCTTGTGCAACCGGTACGACCTGCGCCTGTTTAGCAGTCGCAGAATCTTCCCGCCAAAGCTGCACCGTCATCAGTACGCACGGTAAATATGTTTCATTTTAATGCAACATCAAGTAAACAAACCTGTGTATAAACCTTCATCGAAGCTGCAACGAATAACCAAGTTTGTGTAGAGCTGCTCCAACATCCGGCAAAGTGCGGGGTGGCTATTGAATCTTCCTCCAGTGTCTGTCTGGAGTTGCGACGATATCATAGGCTTTTATTCACATCAATAGACATCAATCAATCAATCGGACGGTAAGTGCCCCACCAGTGCAGTACCGGTTCCGGCAAGTGGTTAGACAGCGATCCGCTTTGGGATATCGTATCATCACTACGTCGCTTCCTATCCCAGTAAATATAATAACCCTGAATTTGTATGCACTGCGCGTAATTGCTGTAATAAATCTGCTGCGTTCGGCGCATACAAGTTCTAATGGAGCGGTCGCAATTCAAACTCTTATAATTGCTAGGGCAATCGAAAATGCTCCGCATTTTGTATGCGTTGGGCGCAGCAAAAAGAATGTAAAAGTTGTAATTTTGGCTACGACACGCCATGATAAAGTCCATAACGACCGAATAACAACATCGCTGTTATCCTTCCTTCCCTTACATAATAGCTTCAACCATCACTAGTACTACGTAGATAGCTACAATACAGCTAGAATACAACATTCTTGCGTGCGGCGCATCCCCTGCGGCTGCTTTGCAGCCGCAGCATCTGCCCTGCAACTTTATACTGTAGCTTGCAAATGCGACTACTATCTTATACTATATTATGCCTCGCTTTGTCTGTACCTATCAATCTGTAAGTTCCTGACCTGCCTGTTGTTACCCACCGGTGTTCTTGAGTATACTGGTACGGGACCACAATAAAGCTCTCAGGAGCTCGCCGTTGAACTGGTTACCCACCGGGGTACCAAATTAATCTTTGCTGGGCTGCTCGGCAGCACGGAAGTGCTTCCTATCTCAGTAAATGTTTTGCTCTTCGTGGCCGGCCGAGTCGCAGGCATACGTCCACGCGATGCTCTCGCGCAGCACAACAAGGCACTCGCGCGCTGGGTGAATTGTGTGCCGCCTGCGGCATCGTGTCGTGAAGCGGGCATAACGTGGTAATGGTTATGCTCCTGCCATTGACGAGCTTGCTCGACAAGCAATGGACTGCGTACTGCTGCCCTCGGCCGACTTCCGCAGCGCCCCATGCGCGCATAAGTAGAGAAGGTTGGAGAAGGTTCTTGTTCAATACCGTCGGTAACCCGCGCCCGGGCGGCATATTGGCGCCCAGCTCCAAGGGATCAGGCTCGTCCGCTCGTCAGTGACGCAAGCATCGACTGTGTTAGTAGGTTTAGTAAGTCTTCGCCCAGAAAGCACCAAGGTACAATTTCAGCCTAGTACAACCTCCTCCAGGGCAATACATGTCTAGTTTGTACAGCCAGGATCAATTTCAGTTCGCCTTTTACCAGCTAATACATAAACGGGCTTGTCAGAAACATTTCATATCAGCATCATCGACCTGGAATACCCGTCGGCTGCCAACCCTCAACCATGTGTCGCTCCGCGCTAAACGACGACATGGAGCGCTACCTCACGTATTCAATCACCGTAGGTATAGCGAACAAGGGTAAGGGGATCGACGAAAACGTTGTGACGAAGAAGATGCCGAAGTTTATCGACGGTGGCCCAAAAGACTTCTTGGATTCAGTCTACCACTTCAATCAGCTTGGGGTGAACCACTTGCACTTGACTGAGCAAAAGACAGAATGAGATTCAATTGAGGTTAGCAAGTAGACACGGGTTCCGATAGCTCGCTGCTTCAGGGGGAGACGCTGCCAATATAACACGGACGCCAGGTGGAAGCCTGGCACATGCTGAGATGCAGAGTCACGAAGTCGTGACTTGGAGCGGAGTTGAACGCGGAC
>JAHWLF010000854.1:0-10714 GCA_024679295.1 Phytophthora parvispora
CCGGCGCCGACTTCGAGCTGCCGCTCGTCACGGCCAGGGGCTCCAGGGTAGAGATCGTGCTGTGTCTGACGCCGAGGTTCGACACGCTCGGGTCCGTCATGGGCGTCGTGGCCATCGGCCAGGACGTCACGGAGAGGAACACCAAGGAAATGGAGTACCGGAAGCTCATCGAGACCGCCAACGCGCCCATTTTCGGAGTGGATACCGAGGGGAGAGTCGTGATCTTCAACACCAAGGCAGCACAGATTAGCGAGTACTCGCCCGAGGAAGTGATGGGCGTGGATCTCGTCGACACGCTTATCTCAGAAGAGTTTCGACCTGCAGTGGCTGCGGTCTTCCAGAGCGCCTTTCAAGGAACAGAGACGGCCAATTTTGAGTTCCCGCTGGTCACCAAGACGGGCCGAAAAGTGGAGATCTTGCTGAATGCTACGCCGCGATATGATCACACGGGGAAGCTGGTGGGTGTCGTGGGCATTGGCCAAGATATCACGGACCGGATCATCCAGGAGAAGGAGTACAGCCGGCTGATTGACACTGCGAATGCCCCCATCTTCGGTGTCGATTGCAATTACGAGGTGATTATCTGGAACAAAAAGGCAGCCGCGATTACGGAGTACACTAATGAAGACGCGATCGGCCAGGAGCTGTTTAAATTCATCTCCGAGGACTACCGTGACGCAGTTGCAAAGGTATTGTCGAAAGCTTTAGAGGGGACTGGAACGGCAAACTTTGACTTCCCTTTGATCACGAAAAGCGGGCGCCGGTTGGACATTTTGTTGAATGCGACGCCGAAATACG
This sequence comes from Phytophthora parvispora, assembly GCA_024679295.1. Classification (NCBI taxonomy): domain Eukaryota; phylum Oomycota; class Peronosporomycetes; order Peronosporales; family Peronosporaceae; genus Phytophthora; species Phytophthora parvispora. The sequence continues at coordinate 799 of JAHWLF010000854.1, forward strand.
ATCACTTCGGCAATGTTTGCGGAGCCGTTGGAATTGGGCAGGACATTACCGATAGGCGAGCTCAAGAACAGGAATACGCTCGGCTCATCGACACGGCTAACGCACCAATCTTTGGCGTAGATGCTAACGGCTGCGTGAATATTTGGAACCGCAAAGCTGCTGAGACGACACAGTACCCTAATGAGGAAGTGCTGGGAGTTAACTTGGTTGAAAACTTCATTCCAGAGGACTTTCGAGAGGCAGTGTGGACGGTGTTGTCTCAAGCGCTGGAAGGGCAAGAGACTGCAAACTTTGAATTCCCGCTCATCACAAAGGATGGCCGCCGCGTTGAAATTCTTCTTAACGCAACACCCCGCTACAACGAAAAAGGTGTCGTGATTGGGGTTGTAGGCATTGGGCAAGATATCACTATTCGAATGGCCCAGGAGCAAGAAACCAACAGGTTAATTCACTCGGCAAACGCTCCCATCTTCGGCGTGGATCGGGATGGCTTGGTCAACATTTGGAACCTCAAGGCAGCAGAGATCACTCAATTCTCTGCAGACGAGGTGATGGGGAAAGATCTAGTGAACCGCTTCGTTGCGGAGGAGCATCGAGCTGCGGTGCAACTGGAGCTTCAAAGAGCCTTTGAAGGCGAGCAAACGAATAATTTTGACTTTCCCCTCATCACCAAGACTGGACGACGAGTTGAAATACTCCTGAATGCTACTCCCAGATATGACGAATTGGGCCAAACATTTGGAGTAGTAGGTATTGGACAAGATATCACAGAACGAATTTCGCAGGAGCAAGAGCTCATCCGCTTGATTGATACTGCCAACGCCCCGATATTCGGTGTGGATTCAGAAGGGCGTGTGAATATCTGGAACAAGAAGGCTGCAGAGATTATGCAGTATCCGGCGGATGCTGTAATGGGTGAACACCTAGTGGAAAAGTTCATCACGAAAGACTACCAGGAGGCTGTTAGCTATGTGCTTTCCGAAGCTCTAAGCGGTGTTGAAACAGCCAACTTCGAGTTTCCGTTGATCACAAAAACGGGTCGACGGGTAGAGATATTACTTAATGCTACACCGCGGTATAACGAGCTTGGCGCAGTCATCGGTATGGTTGGTATCGGACAGGATATTACGGACCGAATCGCCCAAGAGCAGGAGTACATGCGTCTGATCGATACAGCAAATGCTCCGATTTTCGGGGTTGATTCTGATGGGTGTGTGAACATCTGGAACCGAAAGGCAGCCAATATCATGCAGTACACGAACGAGGACGTGCTGGGCAAGGACCTGGTTGCGGAGTTTATTTCTGAGGAGTACAAAGTTCCTGTGCGTAGTGTCTTGGAGAAGGCATTTGAAGGCGTGGAGACTGCAAACTTCGAGTTCCCATTGATCACGAAATCTGGCCGGCGAGTGGAGATTCTTCTGAATGCTACCCCACGATACAACGAACAAGGTGAAGTGATGGGCATGGTGGGAATAGGCCAAGACATCACAGATCGCATTGCACAAGAAAAGGAGTATATGCGTCTCATCGATACAGCAAATGCTCCAATCTTTGGGGTTGACTCCAACGGTTTGGTGAACATCTGGAACCGAAAGGCTGCCGACATCATGCAATACACTACTGAAGACGTGCTGGGTAAAGACTTGGTTGCGGAGTTTATTTCCGAGGAATACAAGGTGCCTGTGCGCAGTGTCCTAGAAAAGGCCTTTGAGGGTGTGGAGACGGCCAATTTCGAGTTTCCTCTGATCACGAAGGCTGGTCGGCGAGTGGAGATTCTGCTTAATGCCACACCTCGTTACAATGAGCAAGGCGAAGTAATGGGTATGGTGGGAATTGGTCAGGACATTACGGATCGTATTGCACAAGAGCAAGAATACAGCCGATTGATTGACACGGCTAATGCCCCCATCTTTGGAGTGGATGCCAATATGTGCGTGAATATTCTGAACAAGAAGGCTGCACAAATAATGAATTATGCTGCCGAGGAGGTGCTGGGAGAGAAGTATGTGGAAAAATTCATCGCACCAGAATACCAAGCTATCGTGTACGACATTATGTCGAAGGCGTTGCATGGAGATGAAACAGCCAGCTTTGAGGTTCCAGTGATAACCAAGACTGGACGAAAGCTCAATATTTTACTCAATGCGACCGCTCGTTTCGATCAGCACGGACACATTGTTGGCGTCGTGGGTATTGGCCAGGATATCACTGATCGCATTACACAGGAGGAGGAATACGCAAGACTGATCGATTCTGCTAATGCACCAATTTTCGGTGTCGATGCAAATGGTCTCGTTAATATTTGGAACAAGAAAGCTGCTGAGATCACTCAATACACTCCGAGTGATGTGATGGGTGAGAATTTGGTGGAGAAATTCATTACTGAAGACTACCGTGAGGCAGTGGGGCTTGTGTTGTCGAAGGCACTGGAAGGAGTTGAGACGGCTAACTTTGAGTTCCCGTTGATGACTAAAGCTGGTCGACGTGTGGAGATTTTGTTGAACGCTACGCCGAGGAATAACGAGCATGGAGAAGTAATCGGTATGGTTGGTATTGGACAAGACATTACCGATCGTATAGCACAAGAAAAAGAGTACATGCGTCTTATCGATACGGCAAACGCACCCATTTTTGGCGTGAATTCGAATGGATTGGTGAACATTTGGAATCGGAAGGCCGCCGATATCATGCAGTACACTACTGAGGACGTTCTAGGGGAGGATCTCGTGGCGAAATTTATATCGGAAGAATATCGTGCCCCCGTTCGATGTGTCCTTGAGAAGGCTTTCGAAGGCGTGGAGACAGCGAACTTTGAATTTCCATTGATTACGAAAGCTGGCCGGCGAGTGGAGATTCTGCTTAATGCTACACCTCGCTACAATGAGCAGGGCGAAGTAATGGGCATGGTTGGTATTGGACAGGATATCACAGATCGCATTGCACAAGAACAGGAGTACAGTCGACTTATCGACACGGCCAATGCTCCGATCTTTGGTATCGATGCCAATATGTGCGTGAACATTCTGAATAAAAAGGCAGCGCAAATCACGAACTACGACTTGGAGGAGGTGCAAGGCGAAAAGTACGTTGAAACTTTTATCGCACCCGAGTTCCAGTCAATCGTATACGACATTATGTCAAATGCGTTGCGAGGAAACGAGACTGCCAGCTTTGAAGTTCCAGTCATCACCAAGAATGGACGGAAGCTTAATATCCTATTGAACGCTACGGCTCGTTTCGATCACCACGGACGTATCGTTGGCGTTGTCGGCATCGGCCAGGATATCACTGATCGCATCGCCCAAGAACAGGAGTACGCAAGACTGATTGACTCTGCAAACGCTCCGATCTTCGGTGTCGATGCAAATGGTCTCGTTAACATCTGGAATAAGAAGGCTGCTGAGATCACACAGTACACACCGACTGATGTGATGGGTGAGAACTTGGTGGAGAAATTCATTACTGAAGACTACCGCGAGGCAGTGGGGCTTGTGTTGTCGAAGGCACTGGAAGGAGTTGAGACGGCTAACTTTGAGTTCCCGTTGATGACTAAAGCTGGTCGACGTGTAGAAATATTGTTAAATGCTACATCCCGGTTCAACGAGCACGGGGACGTAATTGGTATGGTTGGTATTGGACAAGACATTACCGATCGCATTGCACAGGAACAAGAGTATAGCCGGCTGATCGATACGGCAAACGCGCCCATCTTTGGTGTTGATTCAAACGGACGAGTGAATATTTGGAACCGAAAGGCTGCAGATATCATGCAGTACACGAACGAAGATGTACTAGGCAAGGACCTGGTTGCTGAGTTCATCTCGAAGGAGTACAAGGTGCCAGTGCGCAGCGTGCTTGAGAAGGCTTTTGAAGGTGTGGAGACAGCCAACTTTGAATTCCCATTGATCACAAAGGCTGGTCGACGTGTGGAGATTTTGCTAAACGCTACACCGCGCTACAATGAGCACGGCGAAGTGAAGGGAATGGTTGGTATTGGACAGGACATCACAGAACGTATCGCCCAAGAGCAGGAGTACAGCCGTCTTATTGACACGGCTAATGCTCCGATTTTCGGAGTTGATGCTAATATGTGTGTCAATATCTGGAACAGAAAAGCGGCACAGATCACTAATTATGCCATAGACGAAGTCATGGGCGAAAACCTAGTCGAAACTTTCATTTCACCAGAGTTTCGGCCGATCGTGGCCGAAGTGTTGTCTCAGGCTCTGAGAGGTGTCGAGACTGCGAACTTCGAATTCCCTCTCATTACTCGTCCTGGTACAAGAATCGAGATCTTGCTGAACGCAACGCCTCGTTACGGGTGTGTCAATATCTGGAACAGAAAAGCGGCACAGATCACTAATTATGCCATAGACGAAGTCATGGGCGAAAACCTAGTCGAAACTTTCATTTCACCAGAGTTTCGGCCGATCGTGGCCGAAGTGTTGTCTCAGGCTCTGAGAGGTGTCGAGACTGCGAACTTCGAATTCCCTCTCATTACTCGTCCTGGTACAAGAATCGAGATCTTGCTGAACGCAACGCCTCGTTACGACTCCAATGGCAGCATTGTTGGCGTTGTCGGCATCGGTCAAGACATCACAGATCGCATCGCCCAGGAGCACGAGTACTTCCGACTGATTGATACTGCAAACGCCCCCATTTTCGGAATTGACACCAATGGTTGCATTAACGAATGGAACCAGAAAATCGAGGAGATCACAGGCTACCACAAGTCAACTGTACTTGGCCTTTCGCTGGTTCACACGTTCATCACCCCGGAGAGCAGACAACAGGTGCGTCAATTGCTGAACCAGGCGTTGATTGGTATTGACGTCGGTGAGATGGAGCTTCCCATGACGACGAAGCGTGGCGTGTTCCTGCTGCTACTTGTGAACGCTTCAAGCAAGAAGGATATGCATGGAAACATTCGTGGTGTGATTGGTGTTGGCCAAGATTATACCGCACGAAAGCACATGGAGGCTGCTAAGGTGAATTTCCTGGCGTCATTCAGTCACGAGTTGAGAACGCCATTGAATGGTGTGCTCGGAATGCTGGAGCTGCTGAAGGAGCAGCCCCTCGACAAGGCGCCTGAAAGATATGTGCACATGGCGTACGTATCAGGCTCGTTGCTGCTAAATCTGATTAACGACATTTTGGATCTGTCCAAGATTGAGGCTGGGCACCTTGAAATTTCTGCTGCGCCATTCCAGATGCACGAGTTATTAGACTATTCGATTGAAATCTTCAAGTTCAAGGCTCGGGAGCGTGGACTCAAACTTGAGTTAAAGTGTGACGACAATGTGCCTAAGGTTGCAATTGGTGACGTGGTGCGTCTGCGCCAAGTTCTGTTGAACCTGCTGTCAAACGCTATCAAATTCACCAATGAAGGTTCTATTACGGTCACGTGCAGTGTTGTATACACCCCCGAGCTACCGAAGGCATTCAAGAAGTTGCTGTTTCAAGTCATCGATACAGGAATCGGTATGGACGCGGAGGAGAAAATGCGTCTCTTTTCCTTGTTTACGAAGCTGGAGAGGACTCGGCAAAACAACCCTACTGGCTCTGGTCTGGGTCTTGCAATCTGTAAGCAGCTTGCTGAGCTCATGGATGGTCAAATTGGTGTGGATAGTGAGCTGGATGTGGGCAGTAACTTTTACTTCACAGTTGTGGTTCGGTTGCTTGACGATATTGACGCCAAGGGATTATTCTACGCCGCGAACGATTTATTGACTGATGCTGGTATGGCACCCGCTAATATGGATACGTCAAACGTGAACTCGAACGATAGTAGTGCAAGCGCACTTGCTGCGAGTGCTGCTAACAATGCAAAGATTGTGATTCCACGGCAAGCAAGGATATTGGTGGCAGAGGACAATGAGTTCAACTGGGAAGTAGTGAAATGCTTTCTTCAGGAGGCAGATCATCTATTGCAATGGGAGGTTAATGGTCGGGATGCTCTGAAGGCTTACACGGAGAACCATACCAAGTTTGACCTCATCTTTATGGACTGTGAAATGCCCGTTATGGATGGATACACAGCCACGAAGGCAATTCGTCAGTTCGAGCGCGAAAATGATCTACCCCGTATCCCTGTTCTGGGCTTAACTGCCTACGCTATGAGCGGTGATCGCCAAAAGTGTTTGGGATCGGGTATGGATGAGTTTATGGTGAAGCCCATCTCGAAAAACAGTTTGCTGAAGGCTATTCGGCAATGGATGCGCGTTCGCTATCTTGGTCCCAAGTCAGCCACTCCATCAGTTGCCGGATCGGATGACCTCCCTCCTACAAGTTCTGAAGTAGTCGCTGCTTCTGTTGCCCCGCCAATGGGATCTGTTTCGTCGCCTGCTTCATCGAAATCCCGAGGGGGTGACGAGTTAGATGCCGTGCCAACAGCATACCCGAGTACATCACCTACGCCACGCCCCTCGCTTGATAGTGATGCTGACGATGCGGACATGTACAGCGGAGAAGATGATGCAGGTTCTAGACTTGCTCCGGCTTCACGCCACATGCAGCAACTTGATCTTGCTCGGGCAATTTCGAACTTGGAGTTGGATGACCCCATGGCAATCAGGCGGCAGATTGGCCCCACCGTGCGCACTGCGGTGCCTACGACATCTATATTCAGTCTAGGATCTTCGGTTGGAAACAGTACGCGCTCTAGTGGTCTCTTGACTCTCCAACGCGATACTGGTGGAGCCATCGTCGACATTCCAGATTGGAAGCAGATCAACAAGACCTCAGCGACATTGCCAAACATGAAGGATAAACCGCTAGAGGGCGCCGAGACATCCGATCACGTGTCATCTCACAGCAACCCAACATTGTGGAGCCATCCGCCCTTCATGGGCAGTAAGAAGGATTCAGCGCCGCCTTCCACGTCGTCGCAGCAACCGCTGTCCCCAACTTCCGCTTCAGAGGCACAAAATGCCCGGGCTAGAGCAGTGACTGAAGGTGGCCGGGATGATAACACACCCTTGAGCTTGCAACGGTATGAATCGGACAAGAGCTCGGACGAACATGCGTCAGGAGACCCAATTGCAGCTATGCTGGAGCGTTTGAACATCAGTAGCCCGGTCTCTAGAGGCGGCGTCAGAGGACCCCCCAGCGTCGATCATGCGAGCGCTACCACAGAGAGTGATGCTGCCATGCGCGTTACGATGGATCCGGCCAGCATTGCCATCCCCGAGGGAGATCCCGTCGACTATTCGTTGGGTGTGCAGCAGTGTGGTGGCCACGAAGAGCTCTTCTTGAGCCTACTCGAGAAGTTTACGGTGAGCTGTGAAGCCATTATGTCGCGCATTTTGGCAGCGTACGAGCAAGGTGATATCCCGGTGACTCGACGGGAGTCGCATTCGCTGAAGGGGTCATCGGCGTACGTCGCTGCGATGCGTGTCTCCAAGGCTGCTTTCCGCGTACAAGTTGCATGCGAACAACTGCAGCAGTGCCAGTCCGAAATTGGCGTTGATCAGCAGCCAACAGCACTCGCCGACGCGGCCGCCATGCTCTCACTGAAGAAGTCGCTCGACGATTCTGTGACCCTGCTGAAGAAGGAGCACAGGCACCTGCGCGGATACCTTCGTCGCAACTTTGAGTTCCGTGCCTTGGCCAGGAGCGGAAGTGGGGCCTCAGCTGCGGCCCTGCGCTCAAGCAGCTCCGTCCAGGATCGTGCCAACGGGCCTTGTGGCATCATGTAAGGGCATGACCACCAAATGCCTGCTTGCTTTTCAATGTAGGATATCAAAACGGCGATGTACTAAGCCCAATCTACTTTTTGCATTTTTTCATTCTATTACTACTGCTGCGTCTGCTTCGCCAGCTTAAATATGAACCGAGGCGATCTCATGAGAGAAGACCTGGGTTTCCAGGAAGCTGCGGTAGAAGGACTGCTCGCGCGGAGGCAGGCGGCGCAGGAATGCAATCCGGTCAAAAACCACCACGTAGTCAAAATCGTCCGAGAGGACGAAGCGGAACTCTTCCACTGTTCGAAGCAGAGTTGCCACCGCCTCACGGAAACAAGTCCGCACATGGCCCTGCGGGAAACGGCGAGCCAGCAACGCGTCCGTCTTGCTGCTGAGCATGGGTACAAAGTCGCTGAAGTAAACCTTCGGCTTGAGGAGCTGCAGTAACCTGGAGGTAAGAGGACCACGGACAGATTCAGGAAGCTGCGGCCGTCCAGGCGAGCTCATCGTGTCAGCGTCCAGATCCACCACAACGATGCCATCACCACATCCTTCGCGCTCGAGCATCTCACGCAACTCTGCCCGGTAGCTCGAATGCACGCCGAACAAATACGGCGTAGGGCATTGCAAGCACTCGAGCATACTTTTGGGCAGGATGGGCGCAAACACATGACTCCACTGTAGCGGCGAAATCAAGCTCTTCAGTGTCTCGCCAACGGATGTAAGCACTGAATACCTCGAGCTCACAAGCACGATCTGTCTTTCCAGAAGCATGCACGTAACCAAGGTAACCACGTGCTCGACCGACAGGCAGCTGAAGAGCTCCTCCATGCTGAAGTCCACATACTTATCGAGCGCCGAGAGCGAAGTTACCGCGTCCTCGGAGGCCGTGGCCGCAGCAAAATCAAACGGGCAAAGCAGTCCAGCCATTTGAGCTGCTGACGGTAACCAGTTCACATCGGAGAGGTACGCTTCGTCATCCTGCATAGCCGCATGCAATGCGTCCAAGCGCTGTTTGAGCGTGTCCAGAATAGGATACCTGCTAATGATGCAGAGCCCAGCGGGAACGTAAACTTCAAGACCCTCGGTCTCTTGTAGTACTTGTTCCAACGGACCCAGCTTGCTCGAATCGTTCAGCGGTACGTAGCGTGTGAGGCAGGCACCGTAGAACGCCTTCTCAGCATTGCCGATAGTCATGTGGAAGAGGGAGGGCTCCGGGCGAGTTGTCGAGCGGACCACATCCGCGCCTGCAGGGCGGAAGAAAGCCTCTACGTGATCCGGAATAGCGTGATGGTGGTATAGATCACTGCTGCTATCGCTGTGGTTGTTGGGGTCCGCTAGCGTGTGCAGAACTTCCTTGATAATCTCGGGTCGCGATCGGTCGTTCACATCCAGCCGGAAATTCAGCACAGAGCTGATGAGGGACTTGCTCTGCGGTTCGCCACGCAACTGGCCTTGGAAGAGCTCCCGTAGCGTAAATGACTTACTACGCACCCGCTGCGGTTGATGCGATGCTACATTCATGCACTGGAACAACTCTTGCAGCGTAGTCATGCTGCTGTCCGAAGCTGTACTGGAGCCATCGCATGCCGCGGCTGTGGCAGCAATCGATGAGCCAGACGGACTGAGCAGGCGGCTTTGATAAGATGCCACAAGTGACTTGAACGACTCGCTGCCCATGAACCGAACAAAGTGGTTAACCTTGAGGTTGGCCTCGATGACCGACTGAATTCGCACCACCGTTCGGAGTAGAACCTCAGCGTCGGCTAGTGAGAAGCTGCCAGCATCCAGACAGCAGGCAACACGCAACTCGTAGTCACGCAGTAGCGCCTGCTCAGCCTCACCGACGAACGTCACGCGCGTGCTGGCACTCACAGTCAGGTACTTGTTGGCAATGCGGCTGCCCACCGCAAGCAACTGTTCAATGAGCTGCCCAGCCTGCTGCTCTTGGGCGTCGTTCTGCTGGTCGCTCTCCTGGTTCTCATCTTCCTCCTCCCCGCTCACCTCCTGGGTCACGTTAATGAAGTCTTCGAGCACTGGCAGCAGCTGGTACCTAAAGTCCATCCACAAACTCAACTGCTCGTGCGTACGCTCCTTGAACAGAAAGACCCAGAAGACGCTGCACAGCCTGCGGTTGCCCAGCACGCGCTCCAGCGTGAGGAACGTGGTGGCCGAGCGATGTCTCCGCACGTGGCTCTGTCGAGGCGTGGACGACGCCGAGCGGCAAGGCGACG
>JAHWLF010000856.1:0-10695 GCA_024679295.1 Phytophthora parvispora
AGCCGCAGCAGCAGCCTGGCGTCCAGCCGCGGGGGCAAGAAGCCCCTCGAGGAGCAAGTGCGGCTCGTGGGCACGCACTACGTACGCCAAAGCCGCCGCTAATTAGGGCCCAGGGGCAATCCCTCTAATACTTGTTTGCTCTCTCTCTTGACCTGTACGCGGCCGGTGTGCAGCAATTAGGGGCGGAGATCGGGCGCGGAGGCTTCGGCGTCGTGTACGGCGCGCTGGACCTGCGCAATGGGCGCTCGGTGGCCATCAAGCAGGTGTCGCTGCGGGACATCGACAAGGACGAGCTGCTGTCCATCGAGACGGAGATCAGTCTGCTGCGCAAGCTCAACCACGAGAACATCGTCAAGTACCACGACACCATCAAGACGCAGGGCTACCTGTACATCGTGCTCGAGTACATGGAGAACGGCTCGCTGGCCCAGTTCGTCAAGAAGTTCGGCTCGCTGTCGGAGACGCTCGTGGCCATGTACATCACGCAGGTGCTGAGGGGGCTGGCGTACCTGCACGAGCAGGGCGTGCTGCATCGAGATGTCAAGGGGGCCAACATCCTCACGACCAAGGACGGGCTGGTCAAGCTGGCGGATTTCGGCGTCGCGATCAAGCTCAACGAGACGCAGAAGGCCAACTCGGTCGTGGGCTCGCCGTATTGGAGTACGTTGTTGCTGCGTGGCAGGAACGATGTTAAACTGCTAATGATTTATTGTTGGCTGTGCTTTATTGTGCTGCAGTGGCGCCGGAGGTGATTGAGATGGCGGGCTGGTCATCTGCGTCAGATATCTGGAGCGTGGGATGCACAATCATCGAGCTGTTGACGACAAAGCCGCCGTACTTCGACTTGGCGCCCATGGCTGCACTATTTCGCATCGTGCAAGAAGACCACCCACCGCTTCCCCAGCGCATGTCACCGGTACCGATTCTGCTGTGCTTTTGTTTGTTGTAAAGGGTGCCGCTGATTTTGTTTGTGCTATTTGACATAGGCCTTGCACGACTTCATCATGAAATGTTTTATGAAAGAGCCCCGACTGCGAGCTTCAGCAGAGGAACTTCTCGCTCACCCTTGGATCGCACAAATTCCAAAGAACAAGGTAGAGCAAAGTACACAACTTGTTGCAGAGAGCGTCACCTCGTCCAATGATCGTGACGCTGTGCTGAACACGATTAAATTATACGAGAAAAGCTCGTCCACAGCAGAGGTGCCTGCGCCCGCAACAGGCAAAAGCTCGCGCTCGCTCAGCGTTACACAAGAGCAATCCGACGAGGATGTGGAAGATTGGGATGACGAGTTTGGCGTTGATTCCAACCCCACACCGTTCGTACTCAGGGATGATGGAAACAGGGAAGCTAGCAAGGTAAAAACTGCTGCAGAAACTGCGCCGAGCAAGCCCAAGTTTCAGCTGTCGAAGGAAGATGCAAATGCACTTTTTAACGACGACGTGTGGGACGATGAAGAGACCGATACTACGGTTGTGTCAGAGAGTAAATCGGTGCTGGACGCTAGTCTCAACAGCAGTGGGTTTAGCTTGAGTCAAAGCAGAACTGACAGGCCTACGATGAACTCATGGGATCGGTCATCGCTGATTCCAGCTCAAAATCGGATCGCAAAACTTCAGCAATTTGTCGAAGACCCGGAGGAAGATCTCACTTTCGACGATATTGACGAAAAACAGCTTCTGCAAGCGGCAGCAAAGCAACAGCGCGCTATGGAGACAGAACCTATAGCTGCTACTGTAGTCCCGGGCAATAAACTCCTGAGTGACTTCAAGGAGGAGGACGAGATGGATGGGGACTTCGAGTTTGCAGATGGACACGTGGGTAATTTGGTGCTTCGAGTTGCGAGCAACCGAGAGAGTAATGCGGGATCATCATCTGGAGGTAGTGCACAAGATAATTTGTTCGATGACGAGCTAGACTTCGATTACTCGACTGCTCGTGACACGAATCAAAAGGCAACAGCACGAGTGGTAGAATTACTGTCTTTATTGGATCCGAGCATGGAAGACCAAGTCATTCTCGATGCTTGCAATAACCTGGTGAGTAGTGCTGAGGGTTTGAATTTTGATATGCTGGTTTGGATGGGCTCTCTCACGATATCTGTATTTGCTGCTTGTAGGAGGAACTGTTTGATCAGAACGTAACGCTGAGGCGAGACCTGATGTCTCAACCTGGCGTAGTTCCGAATATCATGGAAGCGCTGGAGATGAAAAAGATGGACGTCTTGCATGCCGTTCTCAAAGTGATCAACATCGTAAGTTCCCTGAGCTGAGGTCTGCTTCAGGTATTAAACCCGAGTGATTAACTTTCAGGTTGGGGTGTTTGTGTGTTTTGTAGATTGTGGAGGGTAACAAAAAGTTCCAGGAAAATCTAGCGCTGGTTGGACTGGTGCCGGTGATCATCAAGCTCACGAAGCAGCATAACCCGTATTATCTGCCAGGTGAAAGTGGAAGAGGGTTTCGCATGGATAGTTCGGAGGACAACGAATTTTCCATCGCTGTGCGGATGGAAGCTGCCAAGTTTGTGCGGCAGTGTTGCACGACAAGCTCTCTGACGCTGCAAATGTTTATTGCGTGTGGAGGGTTGCCTGTGTTGGTGGACTTCTTGACGTTGGGAGACAAATCTTCCAGCCTTGATGAAGATGTGGACTTGCTTCGGATTGCCTTAGATGGTATCTTCAGCGTGTTCAGCATCCAAACTATCCCGAAGAACGATATTTGTCGCCTCTTCGTGAAGGCGGGTCTTTTGAAGAAGTTTGTCGTCGTTTTCTCAGAAATTGTTACATCAGTGTCAGTGACTGACACGAGGGTCCAGGCAAGTAGCGATATTGCAGACACATCTGCAATAAAGGCCGATCTCAAGAAATTGGTACCGAAGTGGACTATGAGAGAGCTGCACAAGACTTGCGATATCTTCGTTCAATTTTCTCAGGGTGATGCCGTGGTAAAGGAGCACATGTGTGATGGTGCTGTCCTCGAAGGTCTGCTGGAAGCTATTCATCCGGGTGCACAGCTTTTCGATTCGGACGATCATCCAAGAGAAAACAAGCGAATATTACCGCTCATACGCCACTCCGATGAGTTTGTTGCAGCTATGCTGAAGGTGCTGAAGTGTATCCGGAACTTGAGTATGGAGCCGTTAACACTGGAAAAGCTAGACCGAGCGGGTGCAATCCCAACGCTGGTTCGTCTATTGAACGAGCAAGAAGCGGAAGGCCCCTCCATTTCCGATGCGAGACGGAAAGAAGTCGAAAACATCGTACTTCAGTCGATGTTCTACTTATGCCGGATCAATCGAAACAGACAGACTCACGCTGCACAGGCTGGCATCATCCCGTCACTCATCAAGGTGGTCCGGAATTCGAGCCCGCTCAAACAATTCGCGCTTCCTATTCTGTGCGACCTGGCGCATGCATCACCTACAGCACGAGCACATTTGTGGGCCTACGACAGCGTAACGCTCTTCCTGGAGCTGCTCGAGGATAAATATTGGCAGATCGATGCCATTAAGTCCATCAGCGTATGGCTTGTGCACGACACAGTGAAAATGGAGAACGTGCTTCTCGTGCCGGAAAACCTGCTGAAAATAATGCTGTGTTTCCACAACGCTCAAGACACGGAGCTAGAGAACCTTTTAGAGCCACTATTGGAGATTATGAGTCGTTCGGTGCGGCTCAACCAGGCTCTAGGACGCAGTGGCATGTTTGTCACGGAAATTCTCAAGCGGCTACGGATTATCCCGAAGGCGATCGTTCGCAAAAACTTGCTCAAGATGCTCAAGAGCCTTTTCGAGTCTCACACATCACCAATCCAGTTCCTGGTGGAGTACAACCTCCGTCCGATTGTGTACGCGCTCGCCCAGGACGAGAACAGCATGATTCTTGTGAAAGAAATCGCATCTCAACTTCTTCAAGCCATTCTCGTGGCTGCAGGGGTATTTTAGCCGCGATTCCGTGTGCCTAAACGTTCTTAGGAAGTTATCGAGCGACAAGCGCACTGCTCGAGAGGAAAGCGGTGACAGTATGTTTTATTTATTTCGAATGGACACCTGTGCTTGTGCGTAAACTGTTATTGTTCACTTGTTCCCGTTCTTTTGTTGTTGTAGCGATGCCAGGAGAAGCTCTTTCTTGAAGGAATCCATGTTTCGGTGGTTGGAGGCGTTAAACGTGGCTGAAGATGATGGTGGTAGCTTTTGAGCTCGTGTTTTGGCGAGTTCGTGCTGGACTTCATCACGGACGACATTTTTGATCATGGCTTTCGTTGGTGGAAGTTCTCCCTGGCAGGAAATGCATTTCGCCCCAATGAGCGGGGCCGACTTGGGCATATTTTCGTCCACGGTGGCAATGCTGGTCATGCTCCTCGCAAAGCTCATGCCAGGTTCCAACCTCCCGCGGTGACCTTGGAGAAGTGATTTCAATTGGTTCTTGTCTACCTTACGTCGTAGGCGGCGGTGGATATCGATGAGGTCGTGCTCGTCGAGGGAAGAATTCGCGACGTTCTGCACTTGCCTCTCGAGAACCTCCTGGGTCCAGAGCAGCTCATCCTTGTCAAGTTTCTTACTCACGCGTGCAATAAGCTGGTTCATCTCTTCTCCGAGTAGCCCGTCTCGTTCAAGAGTTTCACTGCGTGTTGCGTCCAAACTCGTGGTAAGTAGATCACGCATGTCGTTATTGGCAGTCATCAGCTCCTCGATGGATTTCTTGACATCTTCCTCTTTAGCGTACGCGAATGACAGCTCCATGAAAGTGTCAAGGCGTGTATTCATCAACTTCACCAGAGCAATGGTGGAATCGAGGTGGCCAATAGCAAAGCCATGCTCTTCAACCTTGCTCTGAACAGCTGTTTGTGAAGTGCGTAGATCTTCGACTTGGTGGCGCGAATTCGTCGCTTCCGCATGCAGCAGGAGCAAGAAGAGAACGGCGCGCACTTGCACCACCGCGTCATGCATAAAGAGGGTCAATTCTGGAGTCTGATTGCCTTCTCTCTGAGTTTCTCGCGTGACCAAGGCTACTTCTAGCTCTTTCAATTTTGCTGTCGTGATGAACACTAGGTGGTCGTCGAAGCTGGAGTTTTGAGTCGTGGGTGTGTGGGTAGTGTCATGACCCTCATTGTTGCCGCCAGTATCAAGTGCATGGGCGGCAGCTTTCGCCATTGCTGCTTGGCCCTTTAGCTTTTCAAGCTGCTTCTGGAAATCCATTGCTGTTCCAACTATGTAGTCGATCTCAGATTCAACTTCGTCACGCGAGAAGATAGACTTGCAGTTCGATATCAAGTGCGTAAAGATCCCGTGCAGCAGTTCGATGCCCACGTCGAGAGAAGTACGTGAGGGGCTCTTAGCGGACTGTTCAGCCCGAGTTAACTCGACAGACTGAAGCATAGCGCCACTCATTCCCAGCAGAGTGTGATAAATGCGATTGCAGAAGTCAGTGATTCGAAGCAGCAGGTTGCCATCCGAGATGCGTTGTGAGTTCTGCAGCTGGTCTACTACTTTTTGAAGCTCCACAGCAGCCTCGCTCGTGCGTTGCTCAGCTTCTTGCCGCAGTGTATACAGCGAAAGCTCGATCTTGTCGTGGAGTGCTGGGATGTCAGTCTCGCTCATCTGTGTTAGTAGTTTTTCCGACACCATGAATGCTGAAGCCTGGTTAGTGAACTTCGCAGTGACATCCTGGAGCTGAGCTGAGATTGCATTCGTCACAGCAGTTGTTACGTTGGAGGACATGGAGCTCGTACGACGAGCGGAAGTTCGTAGTCGCTGGATCTCCACGTCCAGTTCCTGCACTTTTTCCTCGATATCAACGATGGTCCGTGCCTGTGACTTTTGTGTGCGCTCCATCTTTTGAACTCGATCCACCACCGGCTGAAGCTCCACGATGCTTTCATCCAGTGCATTAATGGCTGAGCTGTTATCCTGGACATGTCGTTCAAAATACTCCAGTGATTCATCCAAACGAGAAGTATTTTCCTCGAGCCGCTTCACTCGTGAGCCCATTGACATTTGCTCCCGTTTGCGGAACAGTGCTTTCTCTGCGTTGATGCCGTTCAATTGCCGAAGGCGCTGAAGACGAACAAGCTTTGCGAGCAAAATAAACCACAACTCGCGGATTCTCTCCTTTGTTAATGGTGGGCGCGGTTCGGCGGGGGCGGCATTGGCTGACGGGGGACGAGTTCCTCCCCCTTGCGGAGATTGTTCACTTACTTGAAGGTCCGATTCCCTGCGAGTACTTGTCTGGCGGCGCTGTCGGCGCGCACGTACAACTGATGTAAGCATCGCTGGCCGGATTAGGTTCCCTGATGAAGATGACGACCGGAACAGCTCGACGTGTTCATCCATTTCTTTCTGCTGCGTAGCCATTCGCGAGCGATACTGTTGAGGCAGCTCTTCCCGCATAACGTCCTGAACCTCTTGGTTATCGCCGGAAGCTTTTACTTCTTCGGGTTGTGCAGCTTCCTCCTGCTTTTCCTCTTCATGAAGGATTTCTTCCTTCACCTCCACGGCCGGAGCTGGTTGTACGCTGGCAGGTACAACCGGGGCGACCACAATTTCTGTGGTGCGTTCCCCTTCTGATTGCTTGGGAGGAGGCTCAACTATTACCGTTGGCAAAACTGCGCATTGAATGTCGCGGGGTGGTTCGACAACGGCTTCTGGTATTGACGGCGGCTCCGTCAAATCGGAGGGAGACAGCACAGGAATGACTGGCTCCGTTGATTGATGAAGTCTCCGCAGCGAGCGTCGGACATACTTTGACATGGAAGCAATCGACTTCGATCGCAACGGGGAAGGCAAACGTGCCGGTGGCGATTCATCAATCGGCTGTGCTGGGACGGAGGGCTCAGTGGGAGATGCGCTGCTTATTTGTGCCTCGTCGTTTTGAGCTACACCAGGTGCAGAGGCGTCAGCAGTAACATTTTCCTGCGATTTCTCTGACCGGAACACTGGGATGAAGTGCAGAGCGCTTTTCCTGATAGAAGGCTTGTCCTGCTCGCTCTCGGTTGCCTGTTCCTCCTGTGCTGCTGGGGGCTCGTTCTCCTCCTCTTCGCTGGTTTCGGAGTCGACATCGTCACTACCAAGCGATTTCGCCAGCATTTCAATACCAGTGCGAACGTCCTCGATGCTCTGTTCCTGTCGGTCTGCGCGTCGCATGATCTCCTTGACCTCCATCTTCACCCTCGACAGGTAGTCAAACCTCTTCTCCAGCTGCTCGAGCTGCGTCCGCACCGCCTCCTCCGTCTGCTTGGTTTTCTCCGCCAAGCTGTCCGTCGCCTCGCTCCGCAGCAAATTGATCTGCACGCTCACCTTCTCGTCCAGCACTCGGAACTTCTCCTCCAGCAAGGCCCTGGCTGGGGCGTCATCGACGACCACTTGGGCGCCCTGCAGCTCCACGAGCGCCTGTTGCATCTGCTCGGCCACTTGTTGCTGCACGTTCTGCTGCAGCTGCTCCATCCTCGTCGACAGCGTCGCCAACGCGTCGACCACTGAAGTGTCGGGCGGCGGGGGCTCGGAGGGCACCTCAACCACCACCGGAGCGGGTGCCGGGGTATCCTGCAGCTCCTTGACCGCCAGCCGCAGCGAGAGCTGCGTGGACTCGAGCTGCGTGATTTTCTGGGCCTGGCGCTCGTTCGCGGCCGCCAGAAGCTGCAGCTGCGTGGTGAGCGTGGCCACTACCGACGTCAGCGCGTCTTCCTGGGCGGCCAGCACGTCCCCCATGCCGGGCATGAACTCCTCCAGCAGGTCCATGGCGCTCTGGTGCCACTTAAATGCTATCTGCTGCAGCGCGACTGGCGAGACGAGTAACGGCTCCCGAGCTCACTTCAACTTGCGCGTGATTGGCTGCGTTCAAAAAGCAGTATCAGACGCGAGAATCAGAAAAGCTGGACATGGCGGCATGGCAGCGCTACCCCGGGGCGTGGACGCCGGAGGAGCTTGGAGGACGTAATGAGGCTAGCGCACCACCCCTGGGCGTCCAAGAGGACGAGGAGAAGCAACAGGAGGACCCTTTCCCACGCTTGGATGGACGCGCGCAACGCCCTCCGTACTTTGTCGCCAACAGCTACAAAAGGAGGAATCCGCCGCCCCCGCATCAACCGCAATACACTCGTCGCCAGGAGGCGGCGACGCAGTTCCCAGGGTATCCAGCCATGCCCCCTCAGTGTTATGGTGGGTATTCTACCAGGGGTGATGGTCAAGAACGGCACGACCGAGTGTTCTACGAAGACCAGTGGACGTATCAAGCTTCAGCTCCTCGTCAACCTCCAGTGCAGCAGTCGACGGGTGTGAGAGGCCAGTGGGTATCGCTCGACCAACAAGGGCCTTGGGTGGAGGGCCGTGAAGTTCCTGGTGATTTACAGGTGAATGGGAGGTATGGACACGGTCACTGGGGGCACCGGGGAAGGAGACGCGACCCCCCTTTGTCACCTCGGAGCAGAACGCCGGGGTTTCTGACAGCGACGCTAAAGCTCTGTGCTTACCATGTGGCCAACGTGATCTTCGCACTGGTGGCATGTGGGATTTTGTCTGCGGGGGTCTGCTCTGCAGCCTCGCTCATCCCGGTCTGCTGCATCGGATTGCTCATCTTTCAAGTGCTCGTGTACATTGTGTTCTCGCTGGCGCAATGGGACATCAAGTTGGCCAACTACATCGCGCCTGCGCAGCAGCGCGCGTACGCGAGCCTGCTCCTGCCGGGCAGTTTCATTGGAACGTATGGACTGTCAGGCTACCGCATTTCGCCCAGCTTGGCCTACTTCTCTCCGCTGTCACTCATGGCGACGCTGTATTTCCTGGTGATAAAGCCTGTCATCGGTTTGCTGAGCTTTCTGGCGGTGCTTCTGGTAGTTGCACCCACGGTGTCATTGATCACATCGCTGACGTCAAGCCACCCTGGCGAATACTACGACTCGATTGAGATCTACGGCGTGGGGCCCACTTCGATGAGTCGCTACCCTGGCATGTCCCTCGTGGGGGCCATTTGCGTGACGCTGGTCGGCATCGCGCTCATGCAGCTTGTGGCCAAGATCTCGCTCGGCGCCTCCCGTTTTTTCTGCTGCGAGAAGTTCGCCGTGACGACCAGATTTGCGCCGTACCAGTCGCTCGCAAACAACGGCGTGGCTTCGTATGGAGCTACTTCCTCGACAAGGAGCTAAGGAGCGCGTTGCAGAGGATGGCTGTTCGCGTTCGTCAACGCCAAATGTGCCAGAGACCAGATACCACAACCATTCCCGAAAAATCAAAATGTTTGCACAACTTTATGCCACATGCTGGCGCCGATGCCATTCCCTATCTTGCCCCGTCGAGCCGAAGTGCTCCATACGAAGCGCCTGTCGCCATGGTCGAGTCATCCAGCTGCAATAGCCGTCTGTACCCCGACATCGACGCCCCTGCGGACCCCAGGTACGGCGCCGCGTACCCCACTGCCAATGCACCTCCAATGGCCACGACCGAGTCGGAGCGCTGGCCGCTGACGGCGGCGCCGCCGGTCGCGTACGCGCAGCAGGACCCCTACAACTACAACGGGTACTACGTGCCGCCGTCCTACGGAGAGCCGTCAATGGAGCACCGCCGCTGTCAACAGCATCATTATCACCACCACCACGATCGCCGTCGCCACCGCCACCGCGGCTGCAGCCACCAAGGCTTCGTCTGCACGACGCTGAGACTCGCGCTGTTCCACGTGCTGAACGCGGTTCTGGGCATCGTCGCGTTCGTCGCAGTCATCACCGGCGTGCACGTCTCAATCGGGCTGATCCCGCTCTGCTGCGTGGGGCTATTGCTGTTCCGCGGCGTCGTGGTCTTGGTGCAGTGGCTCGCGACGCTGGACGTGAAGCTGAGCAATTACATCGCGTCGCCCCACGAAGAGCGCGTGCTTGTGGCCGGCCGACATGAGCCGCTTAGCGGGTTCGTCGGTCTGCGTCTCTCGCCGGAACTGGCGTACTTCTCGCCCGTGTCGCTGCTGGGGGCGCTCTACTTCTCTACGTTCAAGTTCGTGGTGGGCATCGTCAGCTTGGTGGTGGTGTCCGTGTTCGCCTCGCTACCGATGCTGCTGCTCGCCTTCAGCAACGACGACGACTCGGACTGGGTCATCAAGGTCCACCACCACAAGAAGGTGAATCTGCGCGAGTACCCGTTCACGTTCTACGTGCTGTGGGGCTGCGCCTTCATACTCACTATTGTGGCCATGCACGTCGTGGCGTGGCTGTCGCGCGCCGCCACGAACTTCTTCTGCTGCGAGCGCGTGACTGCGCCCGAGTACACCATCCCGGTCGTGGAGTACCCGGAGACGGCAGCCACCGCCACCATGTACGGCTCCAGCATCCCTACACCAATGTATTACCACCAGTCCCAGTGAACTAGCAGACACCCATCGGATAGTACAGTAAGCACCAACTGAGTCAATAACAAGCCTACATACACACGACCAACATCGCGATCGCATGGTCCGTCCCTTTCTCCTAAGACGTAGTGTAAATTTCAGTAGAGTCTTAGGATATCACAGACTACAGTACCTGTGTCCATCGCAGTGTCGCAGTCGCACAATTGCGCGCTTCGAGCCGCAATAATGGCGGACACCACCTCCGACGCCGCCAAGGCCGCCGCCCTGCGCGCTGCCCGCGTGCTGGTCTTTCTGGTGCTGAACTACGCGCTGGCCAGCACGGGCTTCGTGGTCATCGTGTTCGGCGTCGCGTTCTCGCTCGGGTCGCTGGC
>JAHWLF010000857.1:330-10679 GCA_024679295.1 Phytophthora parvispora
GCGTGTCGTGAACTGCTTTCGGGTCGATGTT
Organism: Phytophthora parvispora; assembly: GCA_024679295.1. Taxonomy (NCBI): domain Eukaryota; phylum Oomycota; class Peronosporomycetes; order Peronosporales; family Peronosporaceae; genus Phytophthora; species Phytophthora parvispora. The sequence goes on from JAHWLF010000857.1 coordinate 362, forward strand.
CGTGTTGGTTTCGACAAACAGGGTGAGCAGATCCGTTCGCTTCACCTCGCTGCTGTCCTGGCGTCGAACCTCCAACGACTGGGCCAGCACCTCCTGGGTGAGGCCCTCGGCCACCTTGGCGCTCTGCTTGAGTCTGCCCTCGTCGCCGACATTCAGGAAGCGCTTCAGCTTCCAGAACCACGCCGGGGACTGAACGCGGGCTCCGAAGACCTCCGCGTAGACGTCAACCGCCTTGATGAAGGCGTTGTTCGAGTCCGAGCACGGGTCGCTCTCCAGACTGCGCAGGTCCACGCCGAAGCCGATCTTGGTGAAAACCTCGCTCGTGAACTTGCCGAACAGCGACTTCATCGGAACGGTCTTGTCTGCTTCCGCGCACTCGGCAAGGATTTCCTTGAGCTTCATCACCTTCTCGATGATAACTTCATCCATCACATCGCGCAGCATTTTCATCGAGAAGAGGTGGCTCGCGACGCGGCGCTGCTTCTGCCACTCCTCACCGTCGACACCAGCAATGCCGTCGCCGAAGATGTCGTAGATCACGTCCCGCAACTCGGTGCCGCGACCGAAGTTGTCGAACTGCGTCTTGAAGATGTCTTCGCACGCCTCGGGAGACGTGACGACGAGCGCGTCCGGACGGCCCACAATGCTGAGCACCCACGGTTTGCCCTCGCTGAGGTTGCTCTGCTCCGCCATCCAGTCCCACAACCGCTCCTTCTGGTAGAACATCACGTCGAGCGTGTTGCCCAGGATCGGCAGTGTGGACTTGGGGCGATGCAGGCCCTGGGCGTCAAACACACGAGCCATGCTGCCCGACTTGTACGCAGCGGAGAGCAGCTTGTAGCTGACGTACAACGCACCCAGGGCGCCCACCGCCAGCGTGGCCTCGCGCTCGTTTACTTGGTGCTGCTTCAAACCCCACATGACTAGATGGGTGTCCTGAACAATCCTTGGGAAATGGGAAATGAAGGCGATGGCAGCGATGAGAGCCACCAACGCATAGCGCACACACCACCGCAACCATCTTCCCGGATGCAGGACCAGCCACGCAGGAATTATGCAGCCAAGAGGCTCGTCTGAACTCGACACTTGCGCAATGCAAAGCTGATCATCAGGCGACAAGCGAGCGTGAGAAGAAGGTCAAGGTCTTGGGGCACACAAATCCAATTTGTTCAAATTTCAGGGCTAACAGTACGTGCTGCCTAGCTCGCTCACGCGATTTCATGCACGGAGACGTTCAGAGGTCCTTTCACCGGCAGCGTGAAGGCGATGTCGTACGTGATATCGAACGGATCCTGCTCGGTCTTCAGGTCAAAGCGGCTGAATAGCACCGCGATGGCGATCCGCATCTGCAACAGCGCAAAACGCATGCCGATGCACTGTCGGGGCCCCGCGATGAAGCTGGCAAATTTGAAGGAAGACACGTGCTTGACCTTTCCCGTTCCGGGATCGATCCACCGCTCGGGCTTAAACTCGTCGGCATCTTCACCCCAGACGCCCTTCATTCGGGAGACAGCATACAATGGCACCATCACACCGCAACCGCGAGGCACGAAAGTGCCATCGCTGAGCGTCGTCGATTGGTTTGCAACGCGGTTTATCGCGGTCACATTCAAACGAAGACTCTCCTTCACGACAGACTCGAGGTAGGGTAGGTTCTGCAAGTCCTGGAACGTTGGGGCATCGATCTCACCAGTCATCAACCCGGGCAGCTTTTCTCTGAATTCCGCACGCAGTGTGGCCAGTACGTCAGGGTAGCGATTCAGGTAAACGATGACCCACGCAAGGCTGAAGCTGGTTGTCTCGCTTCCGGCCAACAGGAAATTCATGACCGAATCACGGACAACCTGCACGTCCGTGGTGTCGTTCGCCTCCATGATAAGATTGAGCAGGTCTTTTCTGCCATTCTCCTTCTCGGTGGTTTTCTGCTTCATGGACTTGAGCATCACTTCATGGGTGAAATCGTGGACAACTTTGTTGGCATGCTTTAGCTCACGTTCGTCTCCCACATTCAGGAATCGTTTTAGCTTCCACATCCAGGTCGGCGACAGCAACCGACTGCCAAGCACCTCTGTATACGTCTCTACGGCCTTCGTGAAAGGGTGATCCATCTCGGAATCCACGTCGCCAGCTAGGTTGCCAAGGTCCACTCCGAATCCGATCTTGGTGAACATGTCGCCCGACAACTTGGTCAGCAATGAGTTCATGCTCACCACGCGCCCTTGCTGAGCACACTCGGCGAGCACGTCTCGCATCTGGAGTGACTTTTCCTTTGCAACAGCATTCACGACTTCACGCAGCGTGCGAGCCGTGAACATGAGACTGGCAGTGCGTCGATGCTTGAGCCACTTCTCGCCGTCCGACCCGACGATCCCATCGCCGAAAAACGCGTGAAACAGCTCGCGCATGTCGGTCCCCCGCTCGAAGGTCTCAAACTGCGTCTTGAAAATGTCTTCCAGCGCTTCGGGGGACGTGACGACGAGGGAGATTGGTCGGCCAACAATACGCAACACCCAGGGCTTGCCCTCACTGATCTGGCACTGCTCTGTCACCCAGTCCCAGAGTCTGTCTCTCTGAAAGGAGAGAAGGTCTAGCGTGTTGCCGAGAATCGGGAGCGTCGAGTCCGGGGAGTGCAGCTCTTGCTTCTCGATTGCCGCTTCAAGTACCCGCTTCGCGTACAGGGAGGCAGCGATCTTCCATCCTGCGTAGAGCGAGCCGAGGGTTGCAACTGCTAGGAGGACAGCGCTGCTCGTTGTGGCGTGGTTCTGCGCCGTCCACATGCTCCAATTCCACGGGATCCCTTCTACCGACCACGTTCGCAGTCCAGCGCTGAATTCGAAATGAGCTGCTTGGATAAAGGTCAGACAACTAAGAACCTTCAATGTTCTGAGCGGTAACCTGCCTCACACAGCTGGGTGGCAATCTACTGATACTGTTTAACAGATCTGGTGATTTACCGAGTCAACATGCTGAGAGGCAAGCAAGTTTTGTGTGCTGGGGAGAGCACGCTTGAAGTGAAAGTGACCCACATTTCGAGAGTTACGGATGGCGCACCCCCGCAAACTCAAACGAGTGGGCACAACCAGAACAAACATTGGCACGAGGTGGTTTATCCTCACATGACACAGACTCTAGATGCGATCGCTACACTTACCGAAGTGAGGCGCCAACATCAATTGACAATTATGGTACTGCATAGAGCCATCGCTAACACAATAAACGAGGCCATTTCAAGAGAAGCTCCGTACCCAGCTTGCCGCTAAGGAAACCCTGTAGTATCCAACAGTTCGCCGTGAAGCAACCGGGAGACGCACCGTGCGTAAAAGGTAAAATACGTAAACGATGGGTGAGAAACGTGACAATCGCCACGCATTCCGACATGAGCAGAGCCTCTTACCTTAGTATCTCCTCGAGGACTTTCGGCACGGCGGCAATTTCGCTTTAGTGATATGTCAGTGACTTCGGAACCAAAACTACATCAGACCCACTCAATGCAAGGGCATGACGATGAATTGCGAACACAGATGTTTATTTATCGAGTTGCTCAAGGAGGTGGAGAGAATTTGTAGTAAGTACACGACTGCAACCGAAGCTGACTGCAGCGCTTGGTTGTCTGTGCAGACATGCCACGTTCGATATATTCGAAAGAGTATAGTAAGCTATAAGGCATCTTATCGAACGCAATTAAAAGTAGTCAGCAAGTGTTTGAGGAATCGTTCAACCATGTGAAGACTATGCAATATATTGAAGGTGAGCACTATCGATAATCGATACTTTGAAAAGAGATAGGATTTATCTGCATCGCGGTGTAAGTGGTGTTGAAGAGCTCGATGGTAAACACGGCCGATTCTGGTAGGAGGCTTCTTTCATTTAAAGTGAGGTCATTACAGTCATTTTTCTGATGATCACCAATTCGAAGCGAGGGATGACAACTTCCAGGTTGTGGTTCACAACAGCGTTCCACGACATGTATCACGATGAGTTTGGCATCTTTGGGTAAGAAAAAAAGTTAGTGACAGCTCGAAAAGGTGCTGCTAGCTTATGAAGTGGTGGTTAGCGTTCAGCGACAGCAAGTAACTTAATACACCTTCGGTATACAAAAAAAAGCTGATGAAATGGTGCTGTAAACGATTGGGGTCGCGGCCTGCGAGTATGGGCTTCTATGCAATCTGTTGCCATGTTTGTTGGCCGCAATTTTATGGTAAATGGGCTACGGAATTTCAGGGCGCGACGCAAGCATCAAACCAACGAGGAACATCTTTTAACCGTTATAACCAGCAAAGCAATTCCAATCGCACAGTGCGCCGTTCTCCATCATTAGTTGTTTGCTTCGAGGCGTGGTCGTAGCGCTTCTCGAAGGTACCTACGCTCATTGATAATCGTGCCCCTGGTTTTGAAAACAAAACTCGGTTCTACCTGAAAATGAGACAAGAGGCTTGATTCGGGTAGAAATCGACAGACCGTTTTGCGCCATAATTCATGTATGCATCGACGACACGAAAAACAATTTTAAAGCACAATAACTTAAGTCGGAGTGAAAACCCTGCACGGTAAATAGTCATGGCGCGGCTAAAGAGGGTAAGCGGTGAACGAGCTGCCATGCAAATATCCTTATACGAAGGCAAGACAGTATAGATCTTCTGCCGATTTCATGTTGCAGGTGTATCTGGCAGGGCGCAGCTCTACCTGCATGAAAATTTACTTCGAAGTACAATGCTGTTCCACCTAAGAAAATCAAATCAACGACGAGTGTGGTTGCACTGCGGTTGAGCCAGGTCGGGCTAGGAACCAAGGTTCGCCGTAACCATAAGGTGCCATGCAGTTTGTAATAGCATGTGCAACGCGATGTGACTTTCACAAACGCGAATGCTTTGCGTTTTGAAGATACATGTATTTAATCTACGTTCACAGCAAGGTGTGGCACAGTTAATCTTTGAACTCAAATGGAGCCTCCCTCTTAGTCACGCCCAGCATGCACTGTACTACTGCGTTTTGACGCCAGTGTTTCTTGATGAGGGACGCGAATGTATGCTTGCAGCGTCCCTATAAGAATCGCGTAAGAACTGCAGTGTACAGTACCGGTACTCGATGAAGTAGAGAGCGTATACCCCTGGTACTCGTCGAGTAAATCTGAGAGATGCCATCGCCAAATCGTTTTGGTTGGTTGTTCTTCCCAAATCGCGATCGTCGATACCATAGTCTTTATCACTGTATAATACAATTTGACTTTGGCGTTTTTGCTGCATGTACCGAAGTCGTTTTAGTAGAGCCGGAAGCGGTCAGAACGAGGTCGAGAGGGGTGAACGCCCAGCCGATTCCGTCGAAGCGACCTGGGGGCTATGCAGCACCCTTGCGAATGCTTCATAAACGCTTTCGTGGTGGCTTTGCTGCTTTACTCTTCAAATCGGACTGCGAACAGCGACTACCGCATTTTGCGTTTGTGGGTTTCCAGTCGAGGTGTTGTCGATTGTTATGGCGGCGGCGTCGCCATTGAGCGCCATCCCATCGCGAGAAGCTGTATGAAAATCCTCATATGATGCGCCCGTCATGATGAGGTCTCCAAAGTGGTTGTAGTGCGCGGTCGTACTACTTCGTAATCGAGTCCAAACCTTGAGGGTCAACTTTTCAGCAGACACTTGAGCCATTTGTTACGGCAACTTTCAACTATCAGCTCACGCGGCGTTTAGATGTTCGAGCAGTGGACGTCTGCCAGTGGTTGGCACTTGAGCGTTTGCTTGTCACCACCGTGCCGCGATCCCAGCAGGTTTGGCCACGTACTTGTAACGTAACGCCCCCCGTATCAAGTCCATACCATTTGGTCTCGTAGATCTGTCACGCGCTCCCTGCTCACCGCTTAGCACCCCGCTCCCTCTGTCCGGCAGATCGTCGCGCGACGTCAAGGAGCTCGGTCCTTGGACGCGCCAAAGCAACCTGCCTCAGTTTGTCCACCTCGATCGATTCACCTCACCACTCGTTGCCATTGTCGATTTTGCTTCGCACAGCACAAGTCTCCAACGCCCCTGTAGCATCGATGCAGATTATTCGCCTCGTTGTTGTTGCCGTTGCCGCGTTCGCCATGCAAGGCGTGCAGGCCGGGTCCAGCACGACTGCGCTGCAAAACTCGCCGGTCGCCCAGACGTCTACTAGTACGAAGCAAGGCGTTTCCACGAAGACCAGCATCTCCACGGGCTCCGCTCCGGGCCTCGCTGCAGGCACTACCGGCGGTGGCAACATCGCCCCCGTGTACCCTGCTTCGCTGAACGACTTGAGGAACTACCTCATGGACTCGCAGCCGCGCGTCATCGTCCTCACCAAGACCTTTGACTTCCGCGGCTCGGAGGGCACGAAAACCGAGACCGGCTGCCGTCCTAAGAGCCACCGCGAGTGCCTTGCCAAGAACAACGGCTACAAGGGCCAGGATGTCATCCTGCAGAGCGGCGGCTTTGCTAACACCGGTGGTTGCGTGCAGGGCACCTCCGTCAAGATCACGTACGACATCGCGGCCACCAAGAACCCGCTCATCGTCTCGAGCAACAAGACCCTCCGCGGCCTCGGCACGAGCGGAGTGATCAAGGGCAAGGGCCTGTGGATCCGTGGCAACAACGTCATCATCCAGAACATTCACATCACGCAGCTCAACGCGCACCTCATCTGGGGCGGTGACGCTATCTACATCCAGGGTCTCAACGACGGCAAGACGCCGATGGAGCGTGTGTGGCTCGACCACGTCAAGTTCTCCAACCTTGGCCGTCAGATGATCGCCACCGGCTCGGCCAGTGTCAAGAGCATGACCGTCAGCAACTGCGACTTCGACGGCGCCACTCAGTACTCGGCCACGTGCGACGGCAACCACTACTGGACGTTCCTTTTCCTGGGCACGCAGACGCAGGTGACGCTCGTCAACAACTTGGTGCGCAACACGTCAGGCCGCTCGCCCAAGGTCGGTGAGAGCTCCATCGTCCACGCCGTCAACAACTACTGGGCCAACAACACGGGCTTTTCGTTCGACGTCCTTCAGAACGGCAACGTGCTGCTGGAGGGCACCTACTTCGAGAACACGGCCATCCCGAACAAGCACGACGCCGAGACTGTGGGCGCTATTATAGCGCCGTCCTCGACCACTCAGTCGGCGTGCAAGTCCGCGCTCGGACGCAACTGCGTGGAGAACGTGGTGTCCAACTGCGGCACGCTGACGGGCTACCGCGAGTTGGCGGCCCTCTCCAACTCGAAGAAGGTGGCTAGCTACTACAGCCCCAAGAGTGCGAAGAAGTTCGGTCTTGGCAGCCAGAACTTTGGCGTTGGCCAGCTGTAAATCGCTTGAAAGCGATATCTTGTCGTGCTACCGATGAGGAGGTAGACAGGTGTCCACCCAAAGCCGACAAATGACGGTGTGGGATAGTTTAGCGTGTAAGGCACAAGGCACTGATAGAGAGGATGCCAGACAGAATGATGTAGGCAACCGAGTTAATTGTTGCGTTTCGATATTAGACGTTGGTCGAAGCAGACCTAAACTTTCATGCATGTAGATTTCAAGTTTTGTTTGGAACGGTCCAGCCCACCTATTGAGCGCATGCAAGAATGCGAGCAGATTCACGAGACTTGTGAACCACGAATGCAAGTCGAACTATATAGAGGCTGCACAACTCGCTGCGATGGCGCTGCAATCGCCGGGTTATCTTCACCGGATCCCCAGCTATTTTTCTCCATCATCTCGCCGTATCATCGCATGATGCGTAGTCGCAAGTGCTTCACCACCTCTTTCTTCCTGGCATTTGCAGACACGACTTCGCGCGATCGAGATCATGGTGCTCCAGTTGTTTGTGAATGGCCCGCCAGGATCAGGCAAGACGACGCTCGCCAAGCTCCTGTGCGAGGAGTTCAACCTAGAGCTTGTCGCCACCGGCGACTTGCTGCGCGAGAACATAAAGGCGCAGACCACCGCCGGTCGTAGAGCCCAGCGGTGTATTGCCGCAAAGAAGCTGGTCCCCGATCGCGTTGTGCTCGACATGGTGGAGGCCAAGGTGGCAACCTGCCTGGCGCGAGGGCGAGCTGGTTGGGTGCTCGATAGCTTTCCGCGAACGACGGATCAAGCCGAAACTTTGATGGCCAAGCCAGACCTGTGCCCTGCCGTTGTGGTTTTGCTCGATTTACCAGAAGCAGACTGCATCGCTCGCATTAGCGGACGGCGCTTCGATCCGGTGACAGGGTCCATTTTCCACTCAGCAACTCACCTCCCTCGTGACCCGGTTGTTCGTGCGCGGCTCACCCGACGCCGCGATGATACAAGCGATAGACTTTCACCACGACTTGAGGCTTACCACACCTTTGGAGAAGCTACAAATGAGCTATTTGCTAGATCACTCGGTGTTGTGCATCGAGTTGACGCCTCCAAATCTCCAACGGTGATTTTAGAAGACGTGTCCGCTTTGCTGCATTCGCTCGTAGCAAAGACCCACCAGATCCAATTGCACAACAATAACAACCAGACCCAACTAGGTGACAATGCCACTGTGAAGGCCAACTTCCGCCAGCGACCGGAGACGATTCTAGAAACATCAGAGGAGAATGAGGACGACAACATGCAGCAGTACCAGTACGACTGGGAGGACGACGAAAATTCTATCAGCGACAAGCGACGTGGAAGTCCGCGGAAGCAGCAGCAGCAGCAGCAACTAAAACACATCGTGAAAACAGCACGAAGCGCCGAGGAGGGGGAGAATAACCAACTATCCTCGTCTCTGATGGCAGCTCTACCCCTTCCAGTTCTCCCTCTCCGAAGAGAAAATGCAAACAACAAGGAAGCAGTGCCTCCACCTCCAGCACCAATGCTTCGACCTTTACCGACACCAACAGGTAAATTCAGAGGGCTCCGTGGACCCACTGATCTCCCGAAATCGTCAATCGAGTCGGTTGTGGTGCGTGATTCCGTTAGTGTCCGAAGCAGCAGCAGCAGCAGTGTTCGGAGCAACAGCAGCACGACGAGCTTGGAGACAGCGGCAGCTTCGGTGGATATGGAGACTTTCAAGGAACTGCTGCTCGATGGGTTCGAGGCCGTCAAGCATGGGCGTCGTGGTCGACCGCACCCCCGCCTCATATTCACTGACTTGGACTTCAAGCGAGTTTTCTGGCAAAAGGCTATGGGCGCAGCGGATCGAGTAGGCAAAGGCAAGCACGCCCGACTGGAACAGAGTGTGATACTCAGTGACGTCATTCAAGTTGCGCGAGGCATGAAGACTGCTGTCCTCAAACGGTCTGGCAGCGTGGCGCGCTACGAGTGCTACGTTTCCCTCGTCACACCCACGCGCACGCTCGACTTGGAGTTGCCGAATGCCCAGCTCGCAGACTTCTTGCTGCGAGGTTTCGACCAGCTTCTACACAACTAAAGGCAGCGTTGTTTGATTTCAGTAACACGGGGAATCAGTTCATCATTTCTTCAAACAATAAGCTCTCAGAAAACCAAGGAATGAGTTTATGTGCGTGTGTGTGTGTGTGGGGGGGGCAGTTTATTGTTACCTATCCTTCTTCTTCGATACCTTCTTTTGCTGGGGCCTGCTTGCTAGGTCTTCACGAACGAGACTTTTTTCTGATGGGACCCATCGACATAACAGTGCTTTGAATCTTTGTTTCTTTATTCAGCGAGGCCACTTCCCGTGGAAGACCGAAGGCGACAGCAATGCGGACGTTACCGTCACCGCCATTTCTACCGCTGCCACAACCGCGCTTGCCTTTTGCGCGGTGCATCATATTGTTGGTATGTATTCTGCCCATAGACATTCTAGAGTGTGGCGTTTGCGTTGAAGCGAGATTTCGCTGCTCTGGAAAGTGGTGAAAATCGACTTTGCCATGAACAATTGATCAACTTCTCCCAGCCTCTCGGAGCTTTAAGTTGCAGCATTGGATCTGATGATAAAAATTCCAACACGAATCTACCGGAGCTGCACGTTCTGCGGTCTGCAAACTAAAATCCAGAGCTGTTCCGGGCGAAGCACGGCTTTGTGAGGTTGTCCATACCATTCTAGCTGTCCTCCTAGTGGAGCTGGTACGTGGCCAACTTCGCTGCCTCTTCGACGAGAGACGGGACGCAAGACTACATTTGCAGTTCCTTAAACCGCAGAGCAGACTAAAATGGCAGAAACGTTTTGTATATACACCACAAATGACCATCTCTTGGATCACTAAACCATATAAAGAACAAACCAAAACGTACTTATCCATAAAAACATCTTTCTTAAATTACGGCTGCTGGCCCGCCATACAAACGCCCAGTCAAGCCCGAGATCTTGGCGCCGCCCCCCAAGTCCATTGACCAATCAGCCCGCCA
>JAHWLF010000858.1:0-10679 GCA_024679295.1 Phytophthora parvispora
CAACCAGGGCTGCCTCGTGCACCCGCGCACCAGCGTCGAGGACCAGGAGGAGCTCAGTTCGCTGCTGCAGGTTCCCGTGGTGGCCGGCACCGTGAACCGCGGTAGCGACGTCATCGGCGCCGGCCTCGTGGTGAACGACTGGACGGCCTTCTGCGGCCTGGACACCACGTCCACCGAGATCTCGGTGGTCGAGAGCATCTTCAAGCTCCAGAACGCGCAGCCGGCGTCCATCGCTACGAGCATGCGCAGCGCCCTCATCGACTCCATGACCTAAGGCAGCGCACAGTTAGGACGCGAGGGAGGACAAGGGAGCCAGCCGATTCGAGCCGATTTCAAGCAGCAGACGCAGGGCCAAGACGCACTTTTAGGCGACAGGCTCGGACAAACAGCTACGCGGTGCCTCGCGCGCACTTTGTTGTGCTGGAGGCTTCGACAGCTCCGGTCCCCCGTGCTTTTGCTATTTAACCGCACGTTCCAATAGATGCTTTGCCAACAGGAACCCTCCCACTTTGCTTTGCGTTGAGTCTCTCACCATGAGTCTTCTTCTACTTGTTCAGGTCGATGATGAGGTTTATTTGCCTCTAGCGACGGAGGTCGCTGGAGTTGCGCGAGCTCGTCAAGGATTTCCTCCAGTTGGCGCTTGAACGACGCGATCTCTTCGTTTTTGGCGGCTATGGCTGCTCGATGAGCGCGTTCGCGGCTTAGCTGCTCCAGGTGGGTTGATGTCAGTGCTCTATCTAGCACCACCTTGAGTTCGGCCTCGCGTAGCTTGTGCTTTTGCTCCAGTGTCGCCACCTTGAGTTCTAGGGACCGGTACTGCACCATGGACGGCGTGCGAGGAAGTTCCAGCTCACGTCGTAAAGACAACACCTCGTCTTCAAGTTCGGGTACTCGTCGCGCTTGAGCTTCGAGTGCTCGATTGTGTCGTTCGGCTTCAAGTGCTAGGGTCTGAAGACTATGCATTTCTCGTTGGTTGCCAGCTAGCTGGGCTTCCAGTAATGCATTCTTCTCGGACTGCTCAGTGATCTGCTGTTCGAGCCGGCCGATCTTGTCAGTCAAAGTTGCTCGCTCGGTGCTGAGTGATTCGCGAGCTAGTGCCAGGTCCTGACGCAGCTGCGATAGTTCGGCTTTGGTTTGCTTAGATACACTTTTCTCGATCAATGGGGAGATTTCAGTCGCGGTCGCAGCGGTCTCAGAGTTTAGTACTCGAGCTAAGCCAAGCGTTTGAACAGTAGTCAACGTTTGCGCCAGTCGGGCCCGAGCATTCTCGCTGTCTTCCAACTGCGACTTCAAGTCAGCGATATTATCTTCGAGCTCCTTTTGCTTGTCATGCTGCAATGTATTGGGCTCTATCTCGTTCGCTGCCGGGCGGTCTTCAGGACGTGAATCTGTTAGTTTACTCTCAACCTCCAGTTGCTCCACCTTTGCTTTCTCCTGTTTCAGCTCATGCTCTTGTTCTCGTATCTGTCGCTGTAAGTTCGCAATCACTAGAGATGAATCTGCATACGTCAGACCGTCTTGCACTTGCTGATTGCTGCTTAGTCCAGAGTACTGTTGTTTTCGCAATGAGCGATACTTAGTCTCCCACTTGCGCTCCAGCTCCTTGATCTTGTCGGTGTAAAATCGACGAACTTTCGCTAGCTCTGCATCCGACGTTTCTGCTGAATCCTTTGGCGTAGGCCTGTGAGATAGCGGCGCCTTGCTCAGCTGCTTGAGTTGCTTCTCTTGCTCCTTGATCTTGCGGCGATACTGCAATAACAACTTTTCTTGCTGCTGACGAAAACTTGCCAACTTCATCTCACTGGCTTTGTGAGCTTGCTCCAGCTCCCGTGACAACGCGGCTAGCTTGTCTTCATAGTCATGTGCTAACACACGCGTCTTGGATTCTTCGTCTGCACGGCGAGAAGCCAAAATGAGATTCGCCAAGCTGTCAGGGTGTCGTCGACGCATAGCCTCTTCCAACTCAGCGAGGCGGCTTTCAAGTTCCTGAATGCGTCGAATATCATTCGGTGACCGGCGATATGAGCGAGCAGGTGATGGCCCACCTGCTTTTGTGTTCGACCGCTCTTCCTTGGACGGTGTACCTGCTGCAGGCTCGGAGGATTGAGCTGCAATCTGGCGACGTAGTTGTCGTAACTCGTCATCTTGGTCATCCAGAAGTCGCTGGTTCTCCACGTACCAGTCAAGCTTCTTTTGCAATGCACTCAGTGCATGTGCGTGCTCTTTCTTCGACAGGTCTAACTCGCTCTGAAGATCGCGAGCGTGCTTCGCCTCCTGTGCTACTTGGCTCAGGTTTACGCCTTCATAGCGACACTCTAGCTCGACCTTGGCCTTTTTCACTCGGTCTAACTCCAACGTAACCTCGTTAAGCTTCTGCTGGTACGACAATCGGACAGCTGCAAGCTCTTCTTGTAACGCAATAGCGTGGGCTTCCGCCTCTAACCGTGCTTCCACTGCAACACGGTACTGAGCTTTACTTGTAAGGTCACCACCCGCACCGATTGTCGCAGCCTCGCCTGCTTGGTCTTGAAGCCTTTTAATTTGCCGACGCAGTTCTTCATTTGCTTCGTGCACGTCATACTGAACATCCTGGCGAATTTGCTTCAGCTGCTGCATCAAACGCTCATTCTCCTTTTGAAATGCCGCAATCAAGTTATCTTGAGTTTTGATCTCTTTCTGAAGCTTGGTGTAAGCAACTTGAGATACACTTGATGTTGCATCTCTTGGCGCATCAACTTCCGTGGTGGCATCGATGCCAGTGTCTCCATCTGTATCAATCGGTTTTGGCGCTGACGCTGGCGGATCATTCGTAGCAGTTGCTTGAATATGTTCTTTCAACTGAAGTATCTGACGCTGGGCCTGCTGAAGTCGGAGCACTAGCCCATTCTCTCTTGCAATTCTGGTTCGTTGAGCTGCTGCCCGGTTTTCTTGTCGCAGTATTTGGGAGCTACGCACGAACTCGTCGATCTCACGTTGTGTATCATCGTCTTCAGTCAGGAGACCAGCATCAAATGAAATTGACATGGGTTCGATGAATGGTGGAGAAGCGTGTGGCCCCGCAGTAGCTAGAATTCTCGCGGAAACTGGATGCACAGCTTCAGTTGCTGGTGAATTCGCTGCGGCAATACTTGGTGTTCCAACGAATCGAAGCGAGGCGACATGGTTTTCTATCTCTCTGAATCGATCGGCAGCGGTAGGAGGAGTCGAGCGACTTTCTTGTGCTTGCGGTGTCGAGACGGGATGTGGAGTCGTGACAGTACTCACTTCTGTTTTGTTGCTAGCATCATCAACACCAGGGGCATCTAGAGTAAAATTGTTTAAATCATCATCGTCTTCGTCCTCATCTGGAGGTGGGGGTGGGGGTGGGCTCTGCACAATAAGTTTTGATAACGTATCAGTAGTGGAAAATTCATGATCAAACAATTCACTAAGTAACGTACGAACGGTGGTGACTCTACCGGCGGTGGCATTGCCACTGACAACGGTATCGGGACCGGAGCAGATGTAGATATCGCTGGTATCATAACAATCGTTGACAAACCAGGCACTTGGGAGGTTGATTGGTGGGCATCATCCTTATCGTGTTCTCCGTCATTGCCCTCGTCCATTGTGTAGAAATCGCCATATTTCGCGGCGAGTAGAGCATCCAACTTCGAATCTTTGCCCGCACTGGAATCATCGACAGTTTGGACAGGAAACGTTTGATTTTCTGTAAGCGCTTGTAAAGACTCCGGTAATGCCTTGTCTGTAGCTTCGTTTGCAACTCTCGCCTCAGCCTCAAACGCATCGTCCTCATAATCAGCGCTGTAGTCAACCGCCGCGGTGCTGTGAGCCACTTTATTGGTCTGGCGTATCCAAACAATAAGGATTGATGAAGGAGCAGGGTTAATATGTTTGTACGTCTGGCGTGAATGCTCCCAAGTTTGCATACCGTTAGTTGTGCGGGGGGCTGTTCGCCCTGCCTTGATCCTTCTGCTTCCTATGGAAAGAGACGAAGCGAAAAGGTGAGCTAACTGAGGCACAGATGAGCTATGAATGCGTAATTACCTCGAACTCTTCATCACCATAGCCAAACGTATCGCTAGCTTCCAATAGTTGCGGTGCACTTGCATTAACCGAACCCATAGACAAGTAAACCCCTCCTGGCTGTTCAATGGAGTGTCGACTTTCACTTGTTTCGTCTGCAGGAGCAGGTACAGGATCGGCCAGCAGCAGTTCCTAGTCCACGGTCGATCGACGATAGTAAGATACACCGCTCGTGCTCCAGGTGCTGCGAATTACCAACCTTCATTTTGTCGAACTGGCTAACGAATGATTCTTCAGCCTTTTCGCTGATATCCGTATGTACATTGTCTTGAGTCAGCGAATACGGCGGTGGGTCTGTGACATTAACTGCAGAGTGATCCAGCTCAAAGTCATCATCCCCGTACTCATCTTTCTCTGTGGTACTGTCTTCGTCTTGCTCGGACTTTGAGAACGTCATTGGCTGCTGTTCGTAGCGAGAAGGTGTTGCTACAATATAGAATTCAGTCAATAATTTCCTGATCTGAACATACCCCGTTCGAATCAAGTTGAGCAATGCTTACCAAGTTCGTTGTCGAGTGCCTTCCTATTGACTGCAAAATTGTCACTGTCAAGACTAGACTGCTCACAGGAAGAAGCAATCGGGTTAACAGTGTGTCAACCTATATGATGGAACAATAATGTGTTGCGGCTTACCACAGAGAGCTTTTTTCGATCTATAATCGGTTTTGGTGGTAGATGGACCTGGATCAACAATAAAGTACGATGACGAGAAAGTACGATGACGAGAAAGTTCAAAGTAAACAATATCCCCAATAGGTACGTTGCATACCTCAAAATCAGCAGATCCAACCCCCAGTGAATCAGAAGAGCTCGAATGTTCTGCCTCACTGCCTACGTCACCGCCGCCAGCATGGCCTTCGTCATCAGGATTCGCCTCGTTAGTTTTTGTTGGTTCTGATTTTTCCTTAGCATCGCTAGCTAGGGTTTCCTATTCTCCGCCATGCAATAGAAAACCAATGGTTAATTCAAGCGATTCCAAGCACGATCACTTCACGCACCTGATCGCTGATATCCTGTTCATCGTCTTTATCCTCGGCCTGGAATTGTGTACTTCCCGTCCGTTTTAAGATCTGCGCAATGCGATCTTCCATCGAGAGTGGCGCACTCTTCGTGAGCGCCTTTTTTGCAAGACTCTTAAACTCCGACTTCTTGTCCTTCTTCTGTTCTGCAAGCCCCTCCTCACTCTCGTCTCCGTAGCCCTCACGCTTCTTAGCCGAAGGCGTAACTGTTGGCGAGCTCATATCAAACGCATACGGGTCGGCCCTACGAAACATGCAGTCAGTTCCGACATTCTTCGACTTCAGTGCCTCCTCGCAGACACCACGTACTCTGAGTCCTCGAGCCCACCTCCTCGATCGACCGAATACTTGTCATAGTAACTCGGAGGCGCTTCTTCCGAGTCCGACAGCTGCGTCTTTAAAGTTTTCCTGCTACTTTTGCTCTCACTCTTGTTCTTGACCTTGTGACTCTTCGTCAACTTCGACGACGCCAGCAGTGCAGCGGCTGCCGCCGTCACTGCAGAAGACGATGAAGGCGTATACGCTTCGCTCGGCTTCGATCTGCGTGCCGTCGGCTCAGGAGAGAGCGAATCTTCGTCTTCCTGCAGGAACCTGCCCCAATCCATTCAAACGCGAATAACGCAGCCCCTACTGCACGTCAGAGCGCCGTTCAAGCGTGACCATACCCACAAGGATATGGTGAATGTAGTGGTGACATTTAACCCGCCCACCGACACCTGGGAGGCCTCCGTTCACGCACCGTTCGAACTCGCTGTCCGAGTCGGAACCCGCCATGATCTCGCGCTTCAAGTTTGAAAAAAAAAAGTTTTTGTGGAAAGAAGCAATACGAAAGTACCGTAGCTGTTCACCACTAAGTACGATTCAGGTGAACCGGCGAGCAGCAGCACCACAATATCATAGGGAGCAGAAGCTCGCCCCAGCTGGAGCGAGCCGTTGACGAAGGAGCACAGGAGACGCCATGGGGGAGGACAAGCTCAGCGGTACGTGGTCCAGTGCAAGGCGCGTTGTCTTAGCTGTCGAATGAGCCGCTGGTCGGCGTCTGGGGCTTCCCCCGGGCTTGGGAATGGCGGGCGATATGACACGTGCGCTGGACGGCAGATCCTCTGCCGTTGCGTTGCTTTCTCTAACGCGATAATTGGTGATTCTTTTTTATTGCAATATTTTGGCGGAGCAGCCGAGGACAAGGGAGCCGCGGAGACGCCCATCCAGAACATGTACAGCTTCTGGTACATCAAGCGCAGCACCGGCAACAAGGCTGTGAGCGTAGGTCCATGCTGTTGCCATTTTTGTGGGTGGAGAATTGAAACAGCTAGAAATGATGCGAATTTCGTATTGATATATTTATTTTACTTTGTAGGAGAGCTACGAGAAGAGCATCAAGGGGCTCGGCGACTTCAAGACGGTGAGGAGTTATCCTGAGAGAGTGTTTGGGTGGGGGCTGACTGTTTGTTTTTACTGGATTGCTTGGGGGTATCAGGTGCAGGACTTTTGGAAGATCTACAACCACTTGGTGCGGCCGAACGACCTGCCGAACACCATGGACTACCACCTCTTCAAGACGGGCATCAAGCCAATGTGGGAGGACCCGGCCAACCGACGAGGTGGCAAGTGGATGGTGCGTCTGCGCAAGGGCATCGCCTCGCGCTACTGGGAAGATCTGGTACGGATAGTGCTTGTTTGGATTTTTTATTATGCAAATTTTGACTTTTTCATTTTTGTTGTTGTTGTAGGTGCTGGCAATCATTGGCGAGCAGTTTGATGTGGGCAACGAGATCTGTGGAGCTGTTATCTCCATCCGGTACAACGAGGATATCATCTCGCTCTGGAACCGCAACGCGGACAACAACGAAGCGTGCTACCGCATTCGGTAAGGAACCAGTAGTATGAGAAGCTTCTGGAAGATGACTGACGGTGCTTAATTGCACTGTTCATGGCTTGGTGATCAGGGACACTATGCGGAAAGTGCTTAACTTGCCCCAGTTTGTGGCGCTGGAGTACAAGCGCCACGACACGTCGCTGAATGACAACTCCAGCTTCCGCAACACGACGCTCTGGCGCTCGGAAAAGAACGAGGGCAACAACCGTGAGAACTCTTCCGGCGGCGAGCGCTCCTCCACGGGCTCTCGCTTTTCCCGAGACAAGTCTTCTAGCCACCAGCGACAGGCGTGGGGCCGTGACAGCAAGCGTTCGTTTTACAAGTCCGAGGGCAACGAGGGCGGCCACCACCGCAACAGCAGGTCCAATGACGACAAGAGTGAGGGCGATCACTAGGTCGACTGCAGGCTAGCAGGAGCTACCGCAGTGCTGGCAATAGTTGCAGTGCTGGGGCTGTTAGGTGCTCACATGAGTATAGCCAGTCATCGTGGAGCAAGGAGTAGCGCGATTCCAGTAGCAGACAAGTAGCAGCTACTCATGATGCGATAAGTCAACTTCAGTGTGCCCGAATACGAATCGAAGATGAGAACTAGCAGCGGCCACCTAAAAATACGAGCGGGCCGGAGGCCAGCCTCGCTGCCGGATCATTATTGCTGCCTCCTTCTCCCTCCTCGTGCTTTATCTTCTGGCAGGTTTCTCGCCCTCGGTTGCGACTAGACCATGGAGCAGCAGTCGCAGAAGATCCGCAACAAGGGCGTTGCGGTCTCAGCTCTAATCCGCGATGGTAAGCACTTCGTTTGTGGTGTGTCTTTGGTCTCGGGTCCTGACATCAATGTCTGATGTTCGTAGAGCAAGAACGCTACCGGATGCATGACCCTCATCTCATCGCTGCGCTGGATGAAACCTACCAGTACATCACGACGAAAGTCGATCCTGTCCTGACGAAGGTGCTGGAAGAGGCGTTGCTGTACCAACCCGATCAGACAGCCGACTTTCTCGCGAATGCAGTGCGCGGCACTCTCAATCTCAAGAAATACAACTACGTGGTACGCACAGTTAAGGCAGCACGGATTCAGGTTGGCACTCATTGTCGTATTTTCCCGTTTCGATGCAGGAGTTAAAACGACAAACCTACTTCGACCGGAAAGTCCGTCACCTCATGGTGCTAGCAACTAACACTGCGATCCGCGAGCGACCTGCTGACGTGCAAGAGTTTCTAGCGGAACTCTTCGAAGCCCGATCTAAATTCTACTGAGTAGACATCAATAGAGCGTAGAACCTCATGATTAAGCTCTTGCATTACGAATCCAGACGGCTTCTTAGCTGTTCGTCTTCTCACTACGCTGATACCACTCAATGACGACTCTGAGAAGGTCACCATTCACTTGAAAATTGTAGCGAGGGGGGGGGGGGGGGGGGGGGGGGTAGATGTACAATGTTTTTGCAGGCGGACAACGATTTCTATGGTTTGTATGACTCAATGCACGTTTGTGAGCGCTCTTGATAGTAGCCTCGGGCTAAAGACCAAAACCCAACGGGCGTAGTGAAACTCGCATATGCTTACGAGGAAACCCTGTCCAAAGCAACCAGGGACGACCTTTGCCAACTGCTGGAGCACAATTATGATGCAACGATTACCGGGGTTGAATCTTCTACACGGCAGTTAGGTCGGACAACTCGTCCCATGTTGTATACAGTGTAGTTGATTCCACACCACGACTTCTTCATTTCACATTAATCCACGATGGCGGAGAACCAGCGGCACGAGCTTCACTCTCGATGGCAATCTCATATCAACGGCAAAGTGCCAAAAGCTACGCTGGTAAAGTGGCTGGGGACCAACTACAATGCCTACTTTCGTGCGAGCAATTTTGCTGAAGTGGTGGAATACTTTCGCTTGGAATTGACGGCTACTGGACTTCATGGATGCACCATCGACGAAATCGTAAAGCAGATTAGCGGGCTGATCAGGTGAGAGTGTGGTTTCCACCCCGCTGTAATGAGCCGTTCCTGAAGATTTTGTACTCCGTGCTTTCTTTCAGCAATGATCCAGTATTGCAATTGCTGCAGCCTGGGCGCAATGGCTTGAGCCGGATGGACATTCTTGTGAACTGACTCGGTCAAAACTATGTTACCTACACTTGTGCCAAACTATTGAAGGCTAAAGACACAATGCTAGCGGAAGTTATCACTCAATTTTCGAACGCCGGTCATCTGGGCTGTGAACCGCGCGACCTGCGGCTGCAGATCAGGTACCTGGAAGATCATTTGTCGTCACCGTACCTCTGTCAATTTAAAGGAACACTTTCCGCAATCTTTACAACGATAACGAAGCCGGCAAGCAAAATCTATCTACCAGAAGCAGCACCGAATGCAAGCAGCCGAAGACGCAAGCAACTCGCGGAAAGAGATATACCGCACAAGTCCATCGCGTGAAAGCTACACGAACGTGTGGTGCCCCCGAAAATCTGAGCACTGCGGAGCCTCTGATCAAGACCGATCCAGGAATTCCAGATGGATCCATGCACGCCCCGTTTGTCGTGTACGACGGCACCGATGATGCTCGTTGGATACCATCAATGGACCCGCCTATTGACGAGATTTACCGCCTTGAAGCGCTATTTGATGCAAGTTTAGCAACAAGAAAACGCTGGCCCAGGCTGAAATTGACCTGTACTTCCCTACACCGAGGGAGTGGATGGCATGTTGGCGGCTGCCAAGCAGTAGTTTCAATGTTTTTGCTGCTTTATTCCTGTGGAACTAATGAGAAGTTTTCGTTGAGAATCCGTGTGTGCATCATTTCTCGAAAAATCTTTCAGAGACGCCCCTTGACCCTCCAGTCACTGCGGGGCCTGCACTCAACGCTTTCGAGATGGCCCAAGTCAAGCATGCCCTTGTCGTCGGTGCTTCGTCCGGTATTGGACGTGCCGTGGCGCGTGAGGTGGCACCCCTTGTGACCAAGTTGACACTAGCGTCGCGCTCATGCCCTCCGGACCTGATCTCTTCCATGAAGGAAAGAAACCCAAACGCCGAAGTCACTCACATCAAGCTGGATGTGTCTAGCCTGCACGACGTACGCAAGTTTACACAGATGCACAAGGAGGCATCGTTCGACTGGATCATCATGTCCCCGGGCATCTTGTTGAAAGGGCGAACTGAAACATCCGAGGGACTTGACGTGAAGATGGCAACCCATTTCTATGGGAGGTACGGCTGATGCATCTCTTGTCATTCTGAGTGAATATGGGAGGCATCTCTTGTCATTCTGATTAAATTGCTAAGTGATCCGTGCGTGACTAGATTGCTGCGCTTAGCTGTGAATCCCCGGTAGAACCGTAATTGCTACGACTTGGTAGTTCCTATACTTCCTATATGCAGCAATGGCAAGTTACACAAAGCGCATAATTTAATGCGCTTTGGCGTCCAATTGGTGCAGCCGCCAAGTCGAGCTAGTGCCCATTCAGTAAGCACCGCTGTGACTCGGAAAACAATAGGCTAGAAAGTCTATTGTTGGCGACCATGAGTTCACGACTCATGATCACGACAACACAACCCCCACAATCAATCACTTGAAAGGCAGGCCTTGGGAAAATGAATTTGTTGGTATCAGCTTGAGTGCTCTGGGGCTCCACTCACAATTGCATCGCTGGACTGTTTTATGCGTCGAAGGCGCTGTGAGCGTTCGCCCTCACCTTTTCT
>JAHWLF010000859.1:0-10667 GCA_024679295.1 Phytophthora parvispora
AGCCCGGACCACCGCGGCTCGCCCGAGGCCAAGGGCCGCGTGGTGACGCTCATCAGCCGCGAGGAGATGAAGAAGTTCGACGACGAGTACGCGCACCTGGCGGGCGACCACATCACCTGGGGCCGCTTGTACAAGGTGCCCGACGAGGAGGTCGACGACACGCTCACGAAGCTCGACAACCGCGAGCAGGCCGGCTACGACCGCCAAATGGTGGACGTGCACTGCGAGGACGGCGTGGTGCGCAAGGCCCTGGTCTACATCGCCACGCCCACCAACTCGGACTTCCTCGGCCCGTCCCCCGTGGACGAGATGGCCAAGGAGATCGCCACCCGCAGCGGCTTCAGCGGCCCCAACTTCGAGTACCTCTTCAAGCTCTGCGACTGCATGCGCGCACTACACGTCCGCGACCCGCACCTCATCGCGCTCGAGAAGGCCACGCGCAAGTACACGTCGGCCATGAGTTGGAGCACCAACGACACTGGATGTGGCGTACAGTAAATTAGAAGGCGCGCACCTCGACTGCGCTCCGATCCCCCCTCCGACCGCGGCACGAGCTGCGCCTGTAAATTATTCCAATAGAGGCGAGTACAAGCCGATTTCTGTCAACCGAAAGCACGCGTTCCGATCACTACGTTCATTGCTATTTTCGCTGGCCCTGTATCATAACGGCTCAAGAATTGTCAGCAAGTGCAGGTGTCATTCCTGTCCGCAGTAGCAGGGACCGCGTCATTATTATTCAGCGGCGCGGGCGGGATGTCAGTGCCCGCTGTGCCGCAGAGCGTGCGATTGACAAGTGTAGAGGAGCAGCTCTTCCTGCGCGCGCAACGTCGCGTGCGGGTGCACTTCCAGGAGTTCGAGGAGCTCGAAGGCTTCGCAGTGCTCGGCGCCAACTTGCAGCGGCTGCTGGTCAAAGTGGAGTTCGAGCTCCGCAGCACGTTCCTACACCACCACGATGTTGCCTGCCAAGCTGAGCAATTGCAATTCCGGTTGGACGCATGCATGCAGGAGCTGGAGCAGCAACGAGCAGAATGCGACCAGGTGATTGCGGCCGCGCGAAAGCTGGCGAGGAGTGCCCCTGCAGCGCTCGAAAAGCGTACGAACGAGCTGCAGTCGTTCCACGCCGCGGAGGTCAAGCTGCGGGAGAAACAATGGACCGTACAAGCAGACAAACGGTTGCATGACCACGTGCAGGTCCTCTCAGACAAGTACGCAAGACAGCTAAAGATCCTCAAGTTGGAAAATGCACAACGGGTTGAAGCTGTAAAAGAGAAATTCGAGGCCAAGAAGGACGCCGAGATCGGGTACCTGCGTGCACAGATGAGGCTCCAGATGACAAGTCAACTTGACCGGGAGACCCACGACCTGCTCAATTCTGACAGACGACAACGCCGCCGCAAACTCAAACAGTGAAAACGTGAACCCATACTTTCATTTGGCAGACATTTGAGTTTTAGGCAAAAAAAAACATGGTTCGCGCACCTCTTGCCGATACCTGCTGGCTGCTAGCGGCTTAAGCTAGCGAAAGCATCGATGTTAATGGACTTGCCCTGCTGGCTCTGCTGGTTGGATTGGAGGCTTGCCGGGTTCATGAGCTGCGAAATGTTGTAATTCACAGCGCCCATGCCGTTGGGCGCTCCGGGCTGTTGTTGGCCCGTGAAGGAGCCTCGCATCCCTTGTTGTTGCTGCTGCTGTTGCTGCATTGGCATTCCACCCATCGGTCCGCCAATTGTCATGCCCATCGGCTGTTGATACACGGGAGGTTGACTCATGGCGCTTACGGGAATCGGGCGGTTGGGTTGCTGGTGCTGAGGCTGTTGCTGGAAAGTGTTGTGAGCCGCAAAAGGGTCCAAATTGATGCTGCCGGCCGGCTTCGTCATTACAGGCGCAGCGACGGCGGCGAATGGGTCCACGTAAGGCGTTGGCTGGGGGATGGTAGCAACGGGTGGCGGTTGTTGTTGTTGTTGCTGCTGCTGCTGCTGAACCGGTGCCGCTGCTGTCGAGTCCCCTGCTGATGATATCTTAGCCTGCACACGCAGCACGATATAATATTAATCAATGCAATCTCACGTAAATCGAGGGAACTCGCACATCAACTTACACTGGCGAGAGGATCGAAGATCAGCGCCTGCGCCGACACGCTCACGCTAGGGCCAAAATCATCGATTAAGTTGATTTCAGGCTGCTTCTTGGGCTTTGGAGCAGGCGGAGCTGGTGGTGGCTGGTGGACGCTCGTAGCTGCCGCCTTAGGAGCAAATGGTGCACTCTGCTCCTGCAACGACGAACGTTGTCCAGCATACTGCTGAGCACTACTGAATCCTTGCTGACCGATTTGTTGTCCGGAAAAACTTCGCGTACGTCCGTTCTGCTGCCCCGAGGAAGTTCGGGGGCGAGCGCCTTGGCTGCTGAAGCTCTGCGTGCGATCTGATGTCGGAGAATTTCCCGTAAACGAACCACGAGAGCTGCCAGTAAACGAACTCCTTGAGCTACCCGTAAACGATCCGCGCGACGGCTGGGTTTCGCTCTGCGACGAAGGCGAGGCTCCACCAGGCCCCCAGCGATGCGTTCCATACGCATCTATTTCAGATCCAGGAAGATGTTAGTCATTTCATTTACACCTCAGGGCCAGCGACCAACTTAACGCAACGTTTAAGAACCACGTACTGCCAGGAAGAGCATTAGGCTGGGCGTAGGTCGCCGTCGTGATCGCATGCTTCTTACGGCGGTAGACATCCCAGCGACGGAACGGAACCCGGTCAATAACAAAGTCTGCCAAGTTTCGCCAGCATCTTGATCAGCCAACTCCATTCGTTGTATCTCAACAGACCCCACTTGTGCTTACCGTATTTCGGGACGTCGGTCGACTCCATGTCATTGATACGCACTTCCATGACCACATTGAGTCCGTCCAAAATCATCGAGAAGCTCCAGTCGCCCAGCGTTGCCTATCAAGTCCGACAACCCCACAACAAGCACCACACATCTTGTTAAACCACTTCCACATCTTGTCAACCACTTCAACTTCATCCTCGCCTTACCGTCGCCGAGAAATGCATCTGGCGGCCGTCGTACTGTACCACCTGCTCGCTCGCACGCCCCGGATCACAGCCTCCTCATCAGTTATCCACTTCAACCAACCAAAACACACGCACAGCCTCTCGAGCAGCACAACTAGTGCCGCACCTTCTTGTAGCTCATCACCGAGTGGATCAGCACCACCTCGTGCGTGCGGTCGGACTCGCCCAGCGTGAAGCGCCAGGTCACGCGCTTCTTGGAGGCCGCTACCATCTCGCCGATGTGCTGCTCCTCGCGCAGTACGCGCTTGGGAGGCCCCCGCTCCAGCGGGTCCGGCTGCGGGTTGTAGATGCGCGCTGCGTTGCCCGAGTACATGTCGACGCCGACGCTCCTGTGGGTTGGTGCTGGGGGGCCAAGACAGAGAATGGAACAGCGGAGACCTTCTTCTCCCTATGTCTGCGGCAGATCTCTGGGTTCTGATCGGAGCATCATCCTCACGTTGGCACCCCTAATTGGGGGTAGAAACGAAAATGCGAGGGGATGTAGCGTACAGAAATCTGTGACGTGTGGCGGCGGGTGCTGACGGCGAATGTATTTGGACAACTTTGCGGCCAGCGTCTGGCTCCCTCTTCCCCTCTCTTACTTGGTGGTTGCTCTCTACGACGCTCCATCTAGGAAAAAGTCATGCCGAGTCCAAGTTGAGCGCGCTTGATGTTATCCTATAGAGCAGTAGAGCGCGTTAGTTACCAACTTCAAGACACCAAGTCAAACATGTTCTTACGTGGTCATGCGCCTTGAGAATCCACGAGTAGTTGGCCTCGAGGCGGCCGATGCGAGTTCCCCATACAAGGCCCAGACCAACGGAAACACGCGTGTCATCGGCAAGGTTCTTCATCCACTTCTTCTCGTCGAGCAGGCGGTCCCACGTGGTCAGGTTGCCAGCGTTGGCAAAAAGCTGTCCGCGCAGACCCAGCGCCTGTAGCAACAAACACCATCGATAGGCACATTCGTTAAAACGAGAACCTTCGACACTAATCAAAACCAATGAAAACTTACAGCAAAGAGGGGCAAGGGGACAGGAAAGCCCAGACTCGCCGTTCCGTTGTAGCTCACATCGCCACCGAGCGCATCGCCCTGTGCAACTCCTCCGTCCAGAGGAGAAGCGCGCGGGCCGATGCCCTTGTGGTTGAAACCGCGCACGTTCATAGGTCCGCCCAGGAAGAAGCGGTCGCTGATACGCGCTGGCCGGTGCTGCTCGCTTCCATACGACTTGACCGTTCCAACGTGATACGCCAGACTGAAGTTCAGGATGGGAAATCCAAATACAACAGGGCCCAGTGCTACGTGCTTCTGGCCTTCCACCTCCGCTTTCACGAACTTCACATCGCCCACAAGGCCGGCGATCTCCGTCCTATTCATTGAAGGAGAAACAACGTCAGCTTGGCTGTCAATGTGAGTTGAGGCATGCAGTATCATCAGTCTCCTTACGTGTACTTGAAGAGTCCACCGGCGGTCGGGTACACAGCGTTGTTTCGGTTGTCGTCCGTGAAAATGTACTTCACACTGGTTTTTGTGGACGGCATCGCCTCCGACAAAATACTGGGTGACGCGCGGTACGCCGTGGGGATCTTGGGGTCACGGCGAGGGAGCAGGTCACGCCAGCCAACGTTCAAGGACAAGTCGTGCACGCCTTCGTAGTCGCTGATGGAAATGCTGCCGGCACGGATCTTCTCATTGTACGAGCTCAACCACTCTTGGTTCTGAAAAGGTAACAACCCCGCAAGCATAAATCGTGAATCATAAATGAAGTTGATATCACGGAGAAACACAAATACGCACGTGGAGTTCGTTGGTGCCAACGGCGCTCAAGTACAGCGGCAGTCCCAGGAAGCGCGGCTTCTTGAACGTCGCGCGCTGGGTGTTACTGCCCGAACGCGCATACGTAGCACTCAACGTAATCTTCTCTGCTTCTCCGAGTGCGTTCGACAGCGTGAGCGAGGATTCCTGCGACATAACGCCAGTGTAGCGAAGGCGTCAATAACGCTGCAAGTATCCTTTCACGGGAGATCCAAAGCTGTATCGTACTCCTGCTTCGTCATTGCCGTCGGTAGTCGCGCCCACATGCAGAGACCGCCAGCCCTTCTCCTTGACCGTGATGGTCACATCCGTTTCGTCGTGCTTGCCAGAACTCGCTGCAGTCGACACAAGTCGGCTAGTCAGTACCAGCATCCACACCCCGCCGTCAACAACCGCAATGGCCCGCACCCTTGTCCAGCTCAATGTTGATTGACTCGAAGACGTCGAGGGCCTTGAACTCCTCCGTGGCCTCCTCGAGCTTCCTCACCAGCTGGCCGATGCGCTCGGCGCCGTACGCCTCCTACAGATTCCACACGCACGCTTCGGTCAGAGCTGCGACGCCGCATGAAGCCGCCGCTGCATTAGGCAGCGCCTCGGCCGTTACCTGCAGCTCGTTCTCGAACACTTCAGGCCTGTACACACGTCACAAGTCTCGGAGTTAAATCGCTGGCTGTCGCAGCTCTCTGCAGAGCGGCAGAGCCCTGGATTGATGGACGCACTTGGTGCGGTCGTTGCCCTTGAGGAAGACCTTGCCGATGCGCATGTGCGGGCCCCACGGGTGCGGCGGCTCGGCCGCCGGCTTGGGCTTGGGCGTCTCGCTGGTGCTCGCCATCGCGCTCCCTTTTCACGCAGTTCTTGGCCGCAGATATGCGTCCAGTGCCACGGTCACTCTTTCGAGGGAGCAGATGCGTGCCCAAGTCACTCTTATTTGAGTGCATCGAAATGACGAGCGTGTGGCGCCGACTGCAGCTCCGGATCGCGGGCACCACGCCGGCGAGGCGCTTCCAGGTGCGCAGCGTGTTCTTCTTCAATATAGAGACGCGTTGGAGATGCGCATGGCGATGTTGAATGGTTGCTGATGTGATTGTCGGTGTGACGCGCGAGCAGGAGGAAGCGGACGTGGGCGTTGTCGCCGTGCTGAGCTGCTTCCGCAGCCTGAAGCTGGACCCGCAGAACGCCAACAAGTAGCGGCGCAGCCTTACGATGGCGAATGCAGAAAGAGGCTTGCTGCGTCTGTATGGTCATTAATGCCGGGATTGCGGTTATGGCTGTAGAGAGCATGAGGAGCTGTTCGACCAAGCTGTGGAGATCGTTGGTACGAAGAAGTTCGAGCAGCAGAAGCAGTATGTGCAAGACGAGGTCGCCAAACAGGTATTTTCAGACAATTCATGTTGGCGAGGTATTGCAGCTTGTGCTCAGTGCGCTACTGGTCATGCGGTCTACAGGTCCAGAGCTGCTTTGAAGCAGTTCTGCGTATGCCCAAGGAGTCGGAGAAGAATACGCCTAAGATGTCGCTGTCTGGTTTTGAGCGCACAAATGAAGTCGAGGAAAAGGTGCGGGGAACTAGCACTTGTAGTGTCGTAACGCCGTATCAGCCATTCTAATGTTTTTTTATTTTGTGTAGCTCGGTATCACTGACAACTTCCAGAAGCTCTTCGGATTCACGTTAAATGTGGAGAAATCCGCTGTTGCTGACGCTGGTGAAGGTGTGAAACTCCGTGGCTCTGCTCCCATCGGATCACTAGTGGTACGCTCGACTTAGATAGCTGAAGCTGAGTGGCGAATACCGATCCGTTTCTTGCTTGGTAACTTGTTAGGCTCTTTACCCTGGCATCGTCTACCTCCCAGAGCACTACAAAAAGGTATGCGAAACTCGGGGTAGCGTGTTAATCAGTGAGTAAATTCATACTAACAGCGTGCTCTTGTTACTGAAAGAAACACTTCTTGGGCGAGCTATCCAATAACCCGTATGCTCGAGCCCGATTTGACAGTGTGATTATCGATGCCAAAAATGAGTGTAAGTCTTGGTCACGTTTATCATCCCTCTTCACGGCCGTCCCTCGACTGATGTACTTTATAATCCAGCTTCGAAGCCACGTAACCCGCTTGCTGTGGCACACAAGATCAACCACCCTCCCGACGGAACACCTCCTAATGTGCTTGGTTTCGCCTTTGAATTCCCCCCCGAAGGTTTGTTATTTCACCGCCATGGCGTTCCGAAATGTCCTCGTCCTAACGGTCGTGTGCCTTATCATTGTTGACGTTTCCAGAGCCATTCACCACGAAGGAATTCGATGAGCTTATTCCGAACAGCTTCGTGCAGGAACCTTCACGCCTCTCCATGTTTGGCAAGCGTGCAATCGTCCATGTAAGATGCAAACACTGGCGAAGATATCATCGGATACTAATCGTCGTTGTTGCTGGACTGTCGAAACAGGGTCTAGCCTTCATCGCCACGGCAGATATCGAAGATAACGAAGAACTGTTCCTCAACTACCGGTATGTCTTCCCCTCTGCATGGTTCGCTTCTGTATGTATGTTATGCTAAGAGCAACTCCAATGTGTGATTTACTAAACCAGGTACAACCCGGGTCGCCCGCTGCCTGAATGGTACACGCCTGTCGACATTGACAGTGACCGTGCCATGTGGAAGTGATCGACATCCTGCTCAAAGATTTTGTAAGCATCAAACTGACATTGATCCTCGTGAGAAGAAAGAAATGCATTGATGTGCTTAAAAGGTGAATTTTGAGCTCGTAAACAGCCACAACACGCAATTCCACCTACGGGCAAACCCGAAGCAGATCTCGCGTTCGTAGCGTTGCGCGTCAACACTGAGGTCATCTCGACTTCGGTCTGCACTTACTTAGGGAATTCAGCGTTGTTGGAGAGAATGATGCCGACGATGACACCGAAGATGCCCAGTGCGCTAGCGAAAATCTCCACAATCAAAATCGTCACGTACAGCGAGGCGTTCTGCGCGTCAGCGAGCACACAACTGCTGCCAGCAATGCCGACGGACACTCTGCATCAGCGCGAATGCACGTTAGCTCGATCAACCCCCTGCTCTACTAAAAACACTGCTCATACAACCAACCAAAACTCGTACCCGCTCGCAAGATTTGTCAAGCCCACAGCCAGGCCCGAGCCGAACACGGCGTATCCGGCGAAGTACAGCGCCTGCTCGTTGATCGGTTCGTCTCCCTCGTTTCGCAGACCCGGCTGGTTCATCTGTAAAAGTATCCAGGCGTGCATACTCGATCAGTACTTCAAAACTACTACGTAGTTGATGTTGATCCACTGCAACGATCCCTGGGTCGCACCTTGCTCTGCAGGATGATAGCAATGATGACGCCGTAGATTGCATTGGCTTCGCAGAAAATGATGCTCACGAGATTCTTGGATCGCACGCGCGGGGCCTTCACAGCAGCACCCAGCAGACTCGAGCCCGTGATGAAGATGCCCCTGCACCAAGTGGATCAATGCAGTAAATTACATGGTGAGCGCTTCCGCCTCTTTCGCAACAGCCAGACGAAGCTCGACACGCACCAGGCGGCGCCGACGATGGAGAAGGCCAAACCGAATGCCACACCCATACTGCCCCACGCATACGGGGAAATGTTGCTCAGCACGTCGCCCCAGCCTGCCGATGTCAATATAAAAAAGGGTGATGCCCAATCAGCCAGGAGTCACCTTAATAGCTACGTTTCTCTCCGCAACTACGGCGAGTCACGCGACGAAAGACGCATGTGCACGACCCGCACACCCTCCTTTATCACGCACCTTGGTTAAACAGCTCGTCCGTGGCCGTGCTCATGGTGATATCCCGCTCCGAACGAGGCGCTTCGCTGCCGCTTTTTGCTCCGCCCCCTTCTATAAATCTGCGGAGGCGTTTCGGGCAAAGATCAGGTCGCACTTAGTCGAAATCCTTAGGTTCGCGCGCACCTATCGGCAGGTACATTTGAGTTTTAACTCAAAAGTCATCGTGCGAATGGCGATGGCGACGGGCAAGGCGGACAAGCGCGCGCTGTACGTGGGCGGCCTAGACAGGCAGGTGACGGAGCAGGGTCTGTACACGGCCTTCGTGCCCTTCGGACCCATCAAGGGTGTGCAGATCCCCATGGACTACTCCTCGCGTACGTCGCTCTGCGTTGCTTAGCATTTGGCAGAACTTACTCACTCACTTACTCACTTACTCGCCTTGGACGCTGTTGGCGATGGAGCAGAGAGGGGCAAAGGCTTCGGCTTCGTGGAGTTCGAGGACGAGGCAGACGCCAGAGCGGCAATTGACAATATGGACGGTGCGCACGCGGCTGCTGGCTGTGCATGGGTGATAGCGTTGGGGCTAACGACGCCGGGTGTTGGCTGTGCTGCGTTGTTTACCAGAGTCGGAGCTGTTTGGGAAGACGTTGCGCGTCTCCATCGCCAAGCCGGATCGGCCGAAGCTCGGCTCCAAGAAACCAGGTGCGTCGTGCTGCTGTGGAATCGTGCGCTCGAGCTGCAATATCGCGGATCTGACGAGAGGGTGTTCTGTATTCTAGTGTGGGCGGAAGCCGACGAAGCGATGGATGATGCGGACAACCCCACCCAGGACAGCAGCGAGCCACAGGCATAATGATAAACGCTACATGGACTCAAAATAAGCAAGCGCTGTGTTGTCAGTGGCTTTGGTCGGTCACCGCGATGGCGACGCGTGCTCGCGACCGCTGCTATCATTAGCCGGTATTGATGTCACTCGTTTTGAACTCCGCAAGCAAACCCGCAGCCATGGTATACTGTTTGTGCGTGTTTGCCGCGTGCAATATCTAGCTCTTGTGCTAGCCTTGGATCCACTAGTACAATGTGCAGGTATCATGACAGGTAGGTAAAATCCACTGTATGCGGACTACCTGTACGCGGGAGTTAACTCATTCGTAAAGTTACAGCTTCAAAGTTGGCCAAGGGCTTGCATCGTCGCGTGCCGATCCACACCGGAGGTTGGGCTGTCAGTTGGATAACCGTGCCAGTGCGGTAGTGACCGACACGGACAAGGAATATGCAAGGCTGAACGGCCGAACTTGGCAAGCGGTTGCAACGATGAAGTTTTCCGATAGAGGGAAGTAGTGAATCTGCTCGCTCAGAGAGCGCTGCAATATTTGGGCAGTAGAGGTGCCACGGTGGACGCGCAGCCGAGCCGCGGCGTGCCCTGTCATCCACACGCAAGCACCATCTTACCCGGATTCGGCTCTGAATCAGCTAGAACTTATCTCGCTGGATCGGCGATCTTAGCGGGGCCCTCAAAGCCTTGAGTCAAGGCGGTCTCACCACGATTTTCGTCATGACTAGCATCCAAGAGGCCATTAGTGTCTTAGGCGCGCGGGGCAGTGTGCGTCACCGCGCTCCATGTGTTGGCGCTGCCAGCCTGCGGCGCTTCAATCAGGTGATTGAAGCGGGCTGGATACTGCGCGGAAGAGTACAGCGTCTTCATGGCGCGCTCGGGTGCCGCACGCCGGGACGCAGAGCAGCAGGCGTCCCGATACGCTGGACACGCTAGCAATGCCGGCCGCCTAATAGCGAGCGCTTTCAAATCGGGCGTTCGACAGCTGCAGGCACAGCACCGCGTGACACTAAATGCAGGAAATCCAGCGCCCCGAAGCAGTTGCGGTTGCGCGCGCGCGGAGGCAGTAGAAGACAGTGCCGCCAAGGCTGTCGTGTGCGGCCTTCGAAACCTCTGCGGCCGACTTCCGCGCTCAAACATTGAGTCGCGAAAAGCAGTCGAGCTCGGTCCGCCGCCGCCGCGCGCGTCGGTCGCCACAACA
>JAHWLF010000860.1:0-10665 GCA_024679295.1 Phytophthora parvispora
CGGCGCCGCAGCTCCATCGACTCAGTGCCTGTCGCGTTCCACAGCGCGCGCGCAGCAAGCACCCACCGGCCAGCAGGGAAACTGGTGGAGAGCACGAGCGACTTCTCGCTGCTGGTGGCCTACGTAGAGGCCCACGGCTTGGATGGTAGCGATCTCCCGCAGCGGGAGAAGGTCAGGGACGCGCTAGAGGCCGTCGGAGACGTGACGAAGCGAGTTGCGACCACTAAATCGCTGCCGGAGGACGAGGAGGTTGAAGAGGAGGAGGTGCAGACGGTGTTGACGCTGGAGGAGGAGGAGGAGCTGCTGGACTACCACGAGGACGAGCACGAGGCGCGCCAGCAGGACCGATGGCAGCTCTCCAAAGAGGTCATGTTCGCGGTGTCCGCCTTCCTCGTGCTCTTCGCGTCGGGAGGGCTCATCCTAGGGTGCGTATCATTGTGCTATTGGCCGTGTTACAGGCGTGGTGGTGGCTGACTATTGCGTGCGCTGCCCGTAGATTTGGCCCCGTGTATTCCACGCTTGTGAGGGAGAACCAGTGGGCCGAGCTGTGCTCCGAAGAGGAGCGACAGGAGGCGGAGGGCGGCGTGCTGTGCGCAGCGCAGGAAGTGCGACTGCAGTACGTTTTCTCGACGGGGTTCCTGTGCCTTAGCGCCGCCAATGCGTTTTTCGGCGTGTTTCTCGACGTGGTGGGGCCTCGCGTGACAATCATCTTGGGGCTCACACTTTCGGCGCTGGGGAACTTCGCGCTGGCATTTGGCGATTCTCACACTGGAGATGGCGCGTGGATTATTGTGGGATACTCGCTGGTGGGGGCGGGCGGAACTGGCGCGTACCTGGCGGCGTTCCAGATACTGCAGCTCTATGAGGTGCAAGGGGTCGTCTGCAGCACGCTGTCGAGTTTGTTCAATTGCTCAGGTTATGTGTATATGCTGCTGGGCCTACATGGCGTTACACGAGCAGGGTTCTTCCGCGCATACGGGTAAGGCCCAGATCCTACTGCTGTCCATTGCGTGCGGTGACGGTTGTGGCATCACAGTTTTGTGTTGTTTTGCTTTTGGTAGGATGCTGGTTAGCGCGTGCGCCTTCGTGTGCTTCTTGCTCTTCCCGACCAACAACATAACACGGCCACGCGACTTTCTCGCCATCCCTCTTTGCCGGTTGGAGATGCCTCGGATTAATGTAAGGCGAGCGAGCAACTAGTTTTCTGTGGTTCTGTTTAACGGTGTTGATCTTTGGTTTTGTCTAGGCACCAATTGGTCTCGTGGACGCCATGCGTGAGGAGCTAAAGCGGCAAGACTTGTGGTTTTTCGCGCTCCTGTTCGGATGGGTGTCGCTCATTTTTGCCTTTGCTGGTGGGGCGATCCCGAGTTTGCTGACTAAACTTGCTGGAGATGACGCCCACGCAGCATCCCTCTTCACCGATATTCTGTATCCCGTTTTTGTGAACGGCACCTTTGGCTATTCTCCTATTGTCGGCTACGTTATTGATCACTATGGCTTCAAAGTGATCTTTGTGGCTTGTATCGCCCTCGTGCAGCTTTTCATTGCACTCTTGTTAATACCCTCACTTCGGGTACAACTCGTCATGTTCTTCGTGTACGCAATGGCGCAGACGTGTCTGTATGCACTACAGTTCGCCTACATCAGTAAGTAATTCGTGTGTCGTTAGATCTTGAGACGATCTTGCAGCTAAACTCCGCTCTGTTGCAGTGATGTGCTTCCCTGCAGAGCTGTACGGAACGTTGCAGGCATTCCTCGCTACGGTCTCGTTCTCCTTTGGGCTGTTAAACTACGTGATCAATCCGTGGACGCAGATATACTTTGACGGTAGCTACACGGTGGTGCTGTTGTTTTTGGGGCTGCCAACACTTCTGTTCTATGGGTTCATCCACGTCGTCCAAGGTTGCGAACACCACACTGTGTCGCAAAAGACGAGGACGGAGTTCGCTGCGAGGGATTCACTCACGGAAGAGAGCGCCAGACTTCTATAGACAACCTATCTCTGCTGGTTCTTGTAAATGCGCTACTACAGTCTATTCAAACTAGTCTTCATCGAAGTCCTCGCTGTACTCTACGGGTCGCACGCTAACCTGTTCTTCATCTGAATATGCGGGAGACGACAACGCATTCGATGATCCTGACTGAAGAAGCAAGTCGTTGTCATCATCGCTATACGCCATCTCATCGGAATTGTTGCTACTGTCAGGATACGTTGGTATTTGCACCGTTGAGGGGGCTGTTTCGATTTCTGCTGGTTCATCCGGGCTAGTAGTTACTTGTGGTATTCGTTCCCCGACAACCTCTTCTGCCGGAAAGAGTTTATCCACGAATGCCAGGAACTCGGACTTACTCCAGCAGCCATCGCCATCGACATCAAAGGCAATTAGCAATACTCGAGCCTCATACTCAGTTAATATCATGCCGAACACAGCAAAACCCGACAAGAGTTCTCGGACAGCAAGACTGCCGTTGCCATCAGCATCAAAGCGCGTGTACAAACTTGATGCAAAATCTGTGCGACTAGAAGCTCGGACGCGATCCATCTGCCAGCTTTGGATAATGAGGCGAAGAATCTCCTCGAGGTCTCGAGGCGGGAATGCCCACGCACACAATTCACCTGTCGTGATCCATCCACTGCGGTCTTTATCCAGATTCTCGACAGCTCGGTCAACGACAGGCAGCGAAACTGATCGAGTACCACCCAGTTTTGCGCGTAGTGCGGTTTTGAACTCCGCCACTCGAACTTTCATCTGAATCGGTCCACCGCGCCGAGTCGTGGCAGCTTGGATAGCTCCTGGAAGCGCATTGAACCAACTAACCAGTTCATCAGGGTTATTGTTTTCTGATTCCTTCAGGACTTTACGCAGGGCTTCGATCACCACAGGATCATCTCCATCACTTACACACTCGTACTGAGCAAAAGTTAACCACTCCGTTAGGGTGGCGACACCGTTTGCGTTCATGTCCAGGAGAGCCATCATTTCCTTTGCCACCAAGGCCGCTGGAGGCTGTGACTGCGCTGATAGCCCACTTAACTCCGCCAACACGTGTTCACCTGCAACAGCGGTTAGATCTTGCTTCTCAAGGAACACTTGCAGCTCTTCTTGATTGATTTTGCCGCTGTTATTGGTGTCGATTTGGTGAAATAATACCGTCAGGCTGGTCGTCTTGCTGCGAGGTGTCATCGGCGAGGTATCTCCCGCAGACGCGAGTTTCGCAAGAAAAAGTCTCAGAGCCATCGCCGTTTTAGTGGCATGCTTGAGCGCAGTCTGTGACGCTGGTATGTGCCCCATGCCGGCCCCGTAATTCGTATTGAGTGAGGCTTTGGAGCGTATCCGCAACCAAACTAACAGCTCTTCAAATGAGATTGAGCGATCGCCATCACGGTCCAGCCGAACAACCAGTCGGGCAACCTGAGCAGGTGTGGCACCAAGATGGAGCCGATTCAAGACTCGCACGAAATCGCGAATACTACAGAATTGCTGCTCCTTCCGTTTATACGCAGCTCCAAACACGAGACGAACTGCATCTTCAATGCTGTCACTCTGGGTTTGGGCCTGGCTCACACGAGTCATTATCGCTTCTCTGAATCGATGTCCTAGTAGCCCAAGTTCATCTTCGCCGGAAGACAAAGGGGAGTGTGCTAGCACAAAAGAAATGAACTCAGGGACCCCCACTGTACCATGCTCGCGATCCCCGACAAACAACTCGCGGAGAAGTGAAACGTTGTCGTCGCTCAGACGAAGATTGAAGGATGACATGCAGGCAACCAGTTCGCCCACGTCGAGTTCTCCATTTCTGTCCGCGTCGAACTCGGCGAAGATTTGTGCCAAGGCATCTCGGAAAGCGCGGTAGTCGGATGAAGGCTTCCCTAGCGCCGCCAAAAATGCCGTTGCCGACTCGTAAATCGCCGCTCTGAACACACGGATGCTCAGGATCAATGCTTCTTCGCCCGTATCTTGGTCTTTAAGAGTTTCTGGAGAATGTTCGACTGCCGTTCCAGTAGCAGCCTCGAGTGTGTTGCTTTCGACGTCAATTGCATTGATAAAGCTGGTGTCCTGAGTTGGATTGACGTCGATCGGTTTTGCCTCCGTCGGAATCAACTCGAAACCTTGCATGAACTGTTCAAAAGTTACGAGAAGCGGTTTGGAGGGTGCTCCGCACTTTGTGCGGATCAAGGCGATCAAGCTGAAAAGAAGGACGAAGGACACGAGCATTGGTTAGTCCATCCAGATCGAGTTTTCCAATAACAGCTTACGTACGCTCGAGTGAGTTTGCGGTCGAGCCGCACTCCAAAACTTCTTGCGCCAAGTCTCAACTCAGCGCGATCGAGAACATCGTCTTTTCGGAGATCGATTTCGGTGAAAAGGTCGTGGTAATCTGCCCCCTTTGTTCTGTGTGCGATCACAAACACCCGATGCAGCTTGCGCCATGTCGTTACGAGGGCATCAACCACCTGCTTTGAAGGTGACGCGGATGGCGAAGGAATATCATCTTCGGTGGCATCTTCCAGGTCATTGCTCAGGATGGACTCTGGAGGTGACATGGCGCGTGCTGTGGCTTCTTCACGCTGCTTCTGCTCCAAGTCGGCCAGCCATTGCCTCAGCCCCTTCTCGCTTTGAGTCATTAGCAATCTTTCCATCTCCTCTCTTCGCGCCTCAAGCCGACGTGGATATTGCGTTACGTGCACAAATCGTTTCCACGCGGCTTGAACAAGTGTAGCTGCTCGATTTTCAGCTGCATAACGTTTGTCTTGCAGAACACTTTTGATGCTACGAAAGAACGTCTGGATTCGCCGTGCCGCGCGGTGCTTTCGGATTTCGGTGAACTTTGAAGCGAGAGCCTCGTAGTCATCCCGTTGTTGCCGCTCCATTACTCGCTGGAGTAACCGCTGTTTTTCTTCCTCAATGCGCTGAGCTTTCGATACCTCTTTTTCCAGATGGCGCTCGCGTTCGCGTTCTTCCCAGGTCTTGAGAAACACAGGCTTCTTTGAAGATAGGGAAGGTGTTGGGGATACTACTGGACTGTCTGGTGGTTCAGTGAACCCAGATTTGCCATGAGGCGAAGTAGGTTGCTTCTGATGGATCTGACCTACGTTCGCGTCTCCATTCTTCTCCAAGACCCGCTGGTATGTCGAGATGAGTAGATCTAGATCGTCGTGTTCCTTTTGCAATCGTTTTCGCTGAGATTTCTGCAATCTCAAATCGTTCATAGTGGATAATAATGTCAGCAATATGCAGTACAAGATACGTGTAATGAAGACTCACGTACCAGTGATCTGTTTGCTCTCATCAAGCGCGATCGTGTGTCGAACAAGACGCGATAGTCGTCACTGTATCCTTCGAGGCGTTGGGACAACGTTTCCACACAGTGATCAAGATATTGCGCTGAGAACTGGCACACCTTGAATGCCGCAAGGTGACCGTCGTCAATCTGTAGACCTTCATCTTCATCCAGCTCTCGCTCAATTTCGCTGTGCAATACGAACTCGCGAAAATCCGCCAGACGCTCAATATCCGACTACATTTACAACCATGTAAGAACAGATATGCTTAACAGTTCGTGCGCTCTCACTTACATGAAAGAAGAGGTTGCGGATGCTGGTGGACGCAATGAGTGACCAATCTACAGGGAGAAATGGTTGCGTAAATGCAAACGTTGGGTCAGCAAGGATGGTAGTGGTATCCTCGCCGATATCCTCGTCATTTTCAGAGCCATCATCGTCTTCATCATTTTTCGCGTCGCCATGTTTCTTCGTCTTGTGTTTTTTTCTCCTCCGACACCTATGGATCTCCTCACGGATGCGAAGTACTTTCGGGTCTGCGGTGAAGGTAAACTCCACCTGTAGACTCAAGTGTGGCACCAAACCGTTCGCCTCCGAAGCTTGCAGTGGGAACCATAACGCGCCAGTTGTCTTCGATCGTTGGGCGGTGGTATCTCCTGTCAAAGTATCGCAGCATTGCTGATGCAGCTGATGTAGAGACATCGATGCTTTACCGAGATATACGTCGAAGCCGTTGTCAAAGCAATTCCACAGCTGGAGCTCGACCCAATCCACCCCAGGATGGAGATTGAACACCTTTCCCTTCCCTTCCGAAAGAGGTGAAGTCCAAGTTGCTGTGTATTTCCCGTTGCGTTCTCTCCGTCGTCTGCAGACCACCTCCTCAGCATCTCTGCTTTCCACCAAAATGCCGCGGAATCTCTTCTCTCCGTTTACTCGTGCCTTTGGGTCGTGGTAGAGGAGACGGATGAACGGTTGTAGATGAGATGAGGCGAGGTCTGTGGCTGCCAGCGCACTCACTTGAGTAGCTGTCCAGCCTTGCATCCAACTCGAAGTGCTTGTGCTTGCAGAGCGGTGACTGTCTGCACCACCAAGATCCGCTGCGATATCCGCAGTCATGAAAGGGTCGAAACGCCTATTGCGTCCGTTCCAAGAACTGACTGAGCCAGCCGGCGACAAGTGCTCGGTACTTGTTAGTGAAACGAACCACTCGCAATGGAGAAAGCGCATCGGCTGCGCCAACCATCGCCGCCGATGTCACGCGAAGACGGACGACAAGTCATGAAGCAAGAGGCTCGAAAGCAGGTCAACCGTGCAGCGATGCCACCTCGGGGGGCTTTCAGCGCCCAAATGCTGCGACCACCCACTACACCGACGTTCTCGACGGACAGTCCACTTGAGTATCCACTACGACCTGAAGAAGAGAAGGAGTTCACCAGTGAAGTGTACGACTACGGATTCGTAACATCTCGTCGGGGGTCTAATGAAGGGAACCAAGCATTATCCCCGCCGCCTCCACCTCCACCACCACCATCTCATCACCCAAGTGGGAATATTCGCCGACCGATGATGGGTAGGAATGCAGCAACATTGACTCCCAGGTCTCCATCCGTGAAAAATGTAGCAGGCATCATGAAGTCAAACCAAGCAATCCCGGGAACCCAGTCGGTGACACCAAAAACTAGCAAGCCACCAGAAAATCAAAGCATGGATAAGCCCACTCCAAGCGTGCACCCTATCGACACCTTATCCAAGAAGCTGCGCCAGCAGGCGATGGAGTTGACTCACGTGTACGAAGAACTCGAGAAGCAGAATTTGCGGATTGATGAATACAAACAGCAAATTCGGGATCAAAGGCGGCAGTTAGAGCAGCTTCGTGCACAGCGGAGGAAGTCAATCGACGGTAGCTCGAAGACACCGACAAATTCACGAGAGCAGCAGAAGCGCGCTGCCCAAATGATGATAGGAACGCCGTCCACGGGTGCGTCGCTCGGGCAAAAACGAGGAGAGCTAGAGCGGAAGATCAAAGACGCTGAACGTGAAAGGAAGAAATATGAACTCGCTGTGAAGCGTATCGAGAAGGCGTTGGTGGAGCTGCAAGTGTTTCAAAACGACAGGATGGAGAAGCTGCTTCCACCTGACGGAGTTGAGAACCAGAGAGAAGACGGCACCGCAGCCTCAGGTGATCTTGAGGCGGTTTTGAATGAGCAGCGAGCGTACATCCGCGTCCTTGAGGAGGCAGTACACCTAAAAGCTACGGATTTCGAAGTCACTGGGCACGAGGAGCTGCTTATTGTGCTAGCTGAGCTGCGGCATACCATCTACGAACAGGAAAAAGATGTCGAGCAGAAGAATAGCATGGTCTCGACAACCCAGGAGCAGCTTGAAACAGAAAGACAGCATCACCTCGAAACGAAGGATCTGCTTGCTGCTGTTCAGAAACAACAGGAAGAGATGACTCAACGCTTTCAAGAACGGGAGTCTGCGTTACATGCGCAGATTGACGAAGCCCGAGGGGAGCTAAAGCAAAGGGACAATTATCTCAGTCGGCTTGAAGGCGCGTCAACAGATGCTCAGCGCGCAGAGGAGACGTTGCAAAGCCATTTAGCAGCGGCTATGAAGACCCAGAACCTGACGGACGCAAAGCTCGCAGATGCCACACGAAACATCAATGCACTTCAAGAGCAATTGGCGTCAGTGACGTCAAAGTTTGAGGAAGCGAAGCACCAAGTCGTGGGGTTGCAGGAAGAATGCTCGAAGAAACAAGCGCACCTGGATGAGCTGAATGCGCTCCAAGAAGAACTTCTTGCGTCGGTGGACAAGTACGTGAATAAGGTGAAGAAGTCGCGCGACAAAGTGGAACGTCTGGAAGCGGAACTGGAATCCTGCAAAGAGCAGCAAACGTTGACAAAAGCCCAAGCAGAGGATGCCTCACGCTCATCAGGCGAGCAGTTGGCAGCGTTGAGCACAAAGATCAACGAAGCGGAGCATCGCGAGAAACAGGTACTAGTTCAGTTTACTGCTCTACAGCAAGAAAATGCCCACTTGGAGAGTACCCTCGCTGAAGTGCAGCAAAGCTTACAGAACCAAGTTCAGGAGGGCAGCGAGCTGCAGCATGAGATCGCATCAAAGGAGAGGAAGTGCAACCAAGTACAGGAAGCTGCTGCAGAGTTGGAGGCGGCATTATCGACGGCGCTACGCATGGTGTTGGGCAGTTCCGCGGAGACCCTGGATCTGATTGATAAGCGTGACAACAACTCCGACTCAGACGATCACTCATTTCTACTGGATCAAACTGTGCTCGGAGACTTGCGTATATGCTGTCAAGCGCTGGAAACACTCAGCACAGGTAATAGTCCGTCGCAATGTACGTCGTTGTGTCCCTCCTTTCCTGAAATGACGGTTCGAATAGCTGCAATTGGGAAACGAGCTCATGCCGAGGTGAGTCGAGCGCTCGCTTCATGGTTAAGAGAACGCACAAACCTCGTGGAAGCGTGTGCGATGTTGGACTCAACCGCACAAATGTGCCAAGACGAAATGGAGAAACGCCACGAAGAAATCTGCGAGTGTCGGCAGCAGTTGACAGAGGTGCGATGCGAATTTACACGCAAATATCGCTGTGCTCATATGCTAACACGAATCCGACGGTTTGTCTAGCGTACGCTGGAGGTCGAAGCATATGCAATGCAGGTAGATAGTCTGGACGAGCAACTCCGTCGTGCCGAGGCTGAATGCGAAGCTTTCCACGCACTAGAACAGCATGTCACTAACCAAGAACGCATTCTCGAAGCAAAAGAGACATTGATACGCGAACTATCGACTGAGAACGACCGCCTCGTGGCGGTAGAGAACGCCTACGCCGTTCAAGTCGCAGCAAATACGCGACTCGCTCAACAGCTTGAAGATCAGCGCGAGGCGATGAATGAACAACGAAGCTTCTCAGAAGAGTTAGAACAAGCACTCGAAAATGCAGCCACCTTTGCTGAGCAGCAGAACGAATGCAATCAGCAGGTTTGTACGAAGACACATCACCCCACTTTTCCTCTTCTTGCACTGGCTGACCCTTATTCTTGACACCCCTTTCAGCTAGCCACCAAGCTTGCAGCAATGGAACGTTCCAACCGAGAGCAAACAGACCTGTTGAAATCGCTGGAGTTGCAGACTTCAACATTTTCCGGTCGGTTCTTGGGCCTGGTCAAGCAGTACATGACTTTCTTGCGACCCACAGCGGCAACCAACCGCAGCCTCCAGGACCACCTCAATCAGTTCGACGCGGAAATTCAAAATGGCGACGTTCTGCGTCTCCTTCAGCTGTTCCCCGCTCTGTTAGAAGAGTACGTCTCAATCTGCAGTAGAAGCCCCTTGTGCACTCCAGCCGGTAAGAGACGAATCTCTGGCAGCTCCAAGAAGCTCCAGCACCCAGGCGGTTGGCCCGGCGAGAAGCGAATGGATCTACCCACGTGGCAAGCCCCACCTCATTCCAAGTCACCTTCACTGTCGCCACCTCCATCACCACTGGAAGTTGCAGCGCCCAGAACCCCCCGGCTCTCGCTTGCAGCGGAGAAGGAGGAGGCGCAACTGGCCGAGCAGCTCGACCTCATCCGAGGCGCGTTCCAGAGCTACAAGGATGACGTGCGCTCAACCAACAGATAGATAACGACAGCAACACGGGAGCTACCTACAACATCTACTTCATGTACATCCTACTAGCTTGTAAGTATTGTACGAGTAACGACTATTATCTACGCAGCGCGCTGGGGTATAATTGCTTGATGGAGTTGTTGCCATCCACGTACGGGGACTTGGTGGCTCGACCTGCACTCTGGCTGCTGAGCTTTGCTTTGGAGGCAAAGATAGTTACTCTAGTGTATTCATCTGAGGTGGTTACGAGTGGTGGAGCCCCCTGAGCTCCCAGCGCGCGCGGTCCTGCAGCATCTGCAGCGCGATGTAGCGCTGCGTCGGCATGGTGCACTCGCGAGCCCGCAAAATGCGGAATGAAGAGGGCGCTCTATTCGGAGCGGAAACCTCGGTGACCATCACTCCGTCTCACTTCGAGCAGCCGTCGCGCAAAGCCGATAGCGCGGGCCATCACGTGGTCGCGCGCTCGGTGCAGCGAGCCGTCCGCCCGGTGGAGGCACCTGCGGGATTTGATGCGGCGGCGGATAGCCCGCGAATAAGACAATTCGCGCCGATTTAGCAGGCAGAGGTGGTACCTTTTCGGCACGAGTTGAACGATGTGGCCCGTTCAGTTGACCCCGAGCGAGGCCCAGAGCAGATGTGCGGGGACGCGGCGGCCGCGATCTCAGGGCCGACGATCGAGCGCTGCACATACTCGCCTGCGCGCCTCTCTCCACTCCGTCACCGCCGCAGAAGCAGCAGCAGCA
>JAHWLF010000861.1:0-10657 GCA_024679295.1 Phytophthora parvispora
TTCTTCTCCAAGTATTGCCTCGGTCTGGTAGCCGCGGCATTCTCGTCGACATTTGCGGTCGAGTGCATCAACAGCACCCTCCAGCCTCTGCTAAGACAGCATTTTCGTCTCTCACCTGCTCAACTGGCTGCTTCTCAACGTCTTACGTCAATGCCTCTGGTGCTGAGCTTCCTGTTCGGACTGCTAACTGACTGCTACCCGATCATGGGGCTGCGGCGAAAGGCGTACACTCTCGTCGGCTTGGTGACGACCATCGTGAGTATTTGGATGATCGCCGGACTGAACGCGTACATGAACACGCTAGCACAAGGAAATGCTAGTACGGGACTGGCATTCATCGTGATCGCATTCGCGTCACTGGCTAGCGTCGGAAACATCATGGCGTATGTCAGCGTTCACACCCGTGTGATTGAACTCGCGCAGCGAGAGCCATTGGGTCTTCGTGGATCGATTTTGGCGACATATCTGATGTTCCGGTGCGTGGTGTACGTTGCCACGGACGCCTGCGTGTTCGCTGTGCAGAGTTCCGCTACGAAAGCATCGACCCACCAGACGACGGCTCTTGTTGTGTTTGGTTTTATAATCGCGCTGCCGCTTCCTGTCATTTTCAAGTTTTGGGAAGAGAAGAACTATTCGTTGTCGACAACGGTTCAGACTCGAGGCCAAATTCTTTGGAGAATTATGCAACAGAAGGCTGTGTGGAGCGTGCTGGTGTTCCAGTGCTTCTTCACGCTCTTTAACCAGATCTCGTTCAATGGGCCATCCACCGTTATCAGCACTTGGGCAGGTGCTAGCGGAGACAACGTCTTCATGCAGCAACTAATGTACTACGGCACAACCATTGTAACGATGTTCGTGTGGCGGCATTACTTCATGAACCGCCCGTGGCGCAGCTTTTTCGCTGCTACTCCAGGCCTACTTATCGTGCCTCAGCTGATCGTGGCAATCCTAGTGAGTCAAGACATTTTCCGTGACCGCGTGTTTTACCGATTCATGACAATATTCAACAGTATTTCGGCATCGATCGGGTGGCTCGGTAGCGTGGTCCCATTGACGGAGATCATTCAAGAGGGGTCGGAAGGAGCCATGGTCGGCCTTACCCTGTCACTCTACTTCCTGGTTGGCATCTTCGTGCAAACAAACT
The DNA here is from genome assembly GCA_024679295.1 of Phytophthora parvispora. Lineage (NCBI taxonomy): Eukaryota > Oomycota > Peronosporomycetes > Peronosporales > Peronosporaceae > Phytophthora > Phytophthora parvispora. Next base: position 1,145 of record JAHWLF010000861.1, read on the forward strand.
CGGTTGGACTGTTCGAGGGAAGCAACTTCTATGACATGGCCGCAGTCGCCGCTGATACACCAGACGCGCGTGTTGACGTTCTCATGGCGCTGATTCTCAACTATGGTATCAATGCGCTGTCATTGTTCGGACTCTTCTTTTTGCCGCGCCAGAAGCTTGACACCCAGCAGCTCCGAAGCTACGGCGGGTACACCAAGTGCGCCAGCGCTGCTATCGTCACCTTCTCGTCGATCCTGTTCTTGTATTCATTCATAGTTTCTATCATGGCGTTCGTGCCAGGGACTGCATGCGTTCGTATTAACGGTGGCTCTGGTTGCTAAGAGGGAGGCTGTAAAATAATTTATTGTCGGAACAACGGATGCTGGCCATTGTGTTCGACAACTGGCTGGTAATACACTGTTGGAACTGGTACGACCCATAGCAGAGTAAAGGTGTTGAGCTCGTGTTGCTTTGAAGTTTATTGTCCACAACGGAATTAGTTACCAGCGTTTTACCATGTGTACTCGTTCGTGCCCAGGTTGCGGCTTACGTCGGTATGATTTCTGGTCTGTCGTTCGTGTGCTATTGCGCAGCTGGCTGCAGCTAGTCAACTAATGTGGCAATGCGCGTAGAGTGAGCCAACTGGGCGCAAAAGTATCTGTCAGATAAGACCCCGCTATGGTATTGTGCAGCTGAATAAACCACGGCACCGCACGTGGGCAGGCACGTCCGAATGCATCCGTGTGAATGCACCGGTCAATTTCACTTGCCAACTTGCAGCGACGAACATTCGCCCAAGTTACCCCAGACCGCCAGCCACACTGGAGGACGAGGTGCTGGTCGTCGATTTATCCGGGCGTCTTCGTCGCACGACCATGAACTTGTTGTCTTCAACGGGACTCAAAATGGATTTCAAGAACTTCCAGTCGCCGTCTTTCGACTGCACGAGCAATGGAGATATGATTCCACTTCAGCCAATGTCTGCCATGTCCGTCGTACGTGATGCCGAGACTTCAGTCGTCGAGAATGGTGCCGGACAACCGCTCTACAATGCTGAGATCTACGGCAGTCTACGAAAAGGTGGTGCTGTAAAGTTCTTCTCCAAGTATTGCCTCGGAATCGTTGCTGCGACTTTTTCGTCCACATTTGCGGTCGAGTGCCTCATCACTGCGATCCAGCCTCTGCTCAAGCAACACTTCGGGCTAACACCCGCTCAACTGGCTGCTTCTCAACGTCTTACATCAATGCCTCTGGTGCTGAGCTTCCTGTTCGGACTGCTGACTGACTGCTACCCGATCATGGGGCTGCGACGAAAGGCCTATACGATTATTGGCTTGACGACGACCATCGTGAGTATTTGGGTGATCGCCGGGCTGAACGCGTACATGAACACGCTAGCACAAGGGAATGCTAGTACGGGACTGGCTGTCATCGTGATCGTGTTTGCGTCGCTTGCTAGCCTGGGAAACATCGTATCGTACGTCAGCATCCACACGCGCGTGATTGAGCTTGCGCAACGGGAGCCGCTGGGACTCCGGGGCTCGATTCTGGCAACGTATTTGGTCTTCCGATGCGTGGTGTACATTGTCACGGACGCCTGCGTCTTCGCCGTTCAAAGTTCCGCGATGACAAACCCGTCTCACCAGACGACAGCTCTTGTGGTGTTTGGTTTTATAATCGCGCTACCGATTCCGCTCATCTACAAGTTCTGGGAGGAGAAGTACTACTCGTTATCGACTACTATGAAGACTCGGGGTCAGATTCTGTGGAAGATCATGCAGCAAAAAGCTGTGTGGAGTGTCTTGGTGTTCCAGTGCTTCTTCACGCTCTTCAACCAGATCTCGTTCAGTGGACCGTCTGTGATTATCAGTGTGTGGGCAGGAGCGAGTGGAGACAACATGTTCATGCAGCAAGCGATGCACTACGGGATGGTGATCCCAATGATTTTGGTATGGCGATACTACTTCATGAACCGCCCATGGCGTAGCTTTTTCGCTGCTTCTCCATTGCTGCTAATTGTGCCTCAAATGATCGTCGCGATCCTAGTGAGTCAAGACATTTTCCGTGACCGCGTGTTTTACCGATTCATGACAATATTCAACAGCATGTCCTTCGCCATCGGATGGCTCGGTAGCGTGGTCCCATTGACAGAAATCATCCAAGAAGGCTCGGAAGGAGCCATGGTCGGGCTTACCTTGTCACTCTACTTCCTGGTTGGCATCTTCGTGCAAACAAACTCGGTTGGACTGTTCGAGGGAAGCAACTTCTATGACATGGCCGCAGTCTCCGCTGATACACCAGACGCGCGTGTTGACGTTCTCATGGCGCTTGTCCTCAACTACGGCATCAACGCGCTGTCATTGTTCGGACTCTTCTTTTTGCCGCGCCAGAAGCTTGACACCCAGCAGCTTCGAAGCTACGGCGGGTACACTAAGTGCGCCAGCGCTGCTATCGTCACCTTCTCGTCCATTCTGTTCCTGTACTCGTTTGCGGTGTCCATTATGACGTTCATTCCGGCAACTGCTTGTATTCGCATCAACGGTGGCTCCGGTTGCTAAGATCCGCCATCCGTCTAGTCTAGTTAGTGCCGTAAAGGTTCATAATTTATTTGTCGAGGTCTTGTTGCTATGTGACACAGCGTTGTGTGTTCTACTTTGAAGTACTAGTTGGGTACTTCGCAAATAAAAGTAGTTCACCTAAGCCCCATTTAAAATATCTGCCATTCTTGATGGAGTTTTTCTTGTCATCGAATTTTCGATCGTAGTTTTCTACCATTCCTCAAGTTTGATCAAGGCGACGGGTGATGCAGCAAGCCGAGAACTGCTGGTGGCTGTCAAGATGGGGCGACAGCGCGACGTAAAGTGCGCTTTAAAGCGGGGAGCTAATATTGACTACAACCCCCGAAGGTTTGATATGAGAATTACGCTGCGACCTCTCAAACAGGCCGCATACGACAATACCGTTGGAACCCACAACCGAGTGGGTTTCGCCTCCTGACCAGACAAGATCATTCCGCTTTTCGCAGAGCAAAGAGCAGAGCTAACGCCAACAATAAAGCCAGCCTTTGCCCGCTCATACTATGGCCTGTTACTGACTGTGGCTTAGTGGAAGTCTCAATTCTCATGGTTATGAGCCCAAACCAAGGGGGACTGGACGGCCATCGCATTGATACTGTTCGGTTCCTGAGATTCGACGGCAAGAATTTCCTCGCGTACAAGGAGGGACTGAAGGCGGCGCTGAAGGCTCGCAGGTGCTGGAAGATCCTCGTCGAAGAGGAGACCAAGCCTGAGCGTGACGGGACGCCAGAGGCGGCGCGACGACGCAAGAAGTGGAAGGAGAAGGTGTTGCTGCTGAACGACATTCTCACCAACACTCTGGACGACGGGACCCGCGTGCGCTTGGCGCATTTGGAGACCCCGCAGGCGAAGTGGAGCGGGTTGGTCGAGGACTTCGAGAAGAAGCCGTTTGCTGTTGCTCTGTTCAAGCGTCGTGAGCTGCTTAACGTCGAATTTGACGGTGAAAATGAATCGATTCGTGACTATATTCATCGTGTGGAGGCTATACGCCAGGAGTTGACTCTGATGGGTGAACAAGTTTCGGATCGTGAGGTGATTACCGCTTTACTGACTGGCCTTGGAGACAAGTACGAGAGCATGGTCGAGACCTTCGACAATCTCGATGATTACACCTTGCAGCAAGTGAAGGTGAAGTTGACTAGCAGAGAAGAGCGCATGAAACAGGCGAAGTCTGTGTCGGAAGCGCGAGCACGTAAGAATGCTCAGCCTCAGCCTGCAGCTGGGTATGCGCCTGCTCCTCAGCAGCCCCACGGAGAGAGCTCCTTCTATACTCAAGGGAAGAAGCGGCGATTCGGTGGTGGTGGAGACCGAGGTGGACAGCAGAAGCGGAGGCGGACGAATATACAGTGCTGGAATTGCGGCAAGTGGGGGCACTTCGAGCGCGACTGTACTGCACCGAAGATGGACCAGTCGAAGAAAGGCACGAAAGGCAAGGGCAAGCAGGCTATCAGAGGCCATCGTGATGACGACACCCACGATGACGTACCGGGATGCTACAACCCGTACGAGAAGAAGGCTAAAGGCAAGCCGGTGAATATAATTGAGCTGGTGAATAGTGATGCTGCGCCTTGCTTTACTAATGAACCGTCTACGACTGAGTCTGCTGTTATCAAGTGTGTGTCTTTCGTGTTGGATAACGCGTCGAGTGTGAACATATGCGGATGCCAGGATGCGTCCATTTCGGTGACGGAAGACAAGGAAACTGTGATGAAGTGGGTGGATCCGTCTACTATCTTGAAGCCGTCGTATAAGGGCCTGATCAGACTGGTGATGATTGATGCGGTGACTATGAAGAAGGTGCCGATCACAATCGAGGCTCTGTTTGTGGATGGCGCCACGAACATCCTCTCGCAACGACTGATGTACTTGCAGCATGGGTTCAAATCCCAGACCAGTGATGATCAGGAGTCCATCTCATTGACAAACACGACGATGCAATACACTTGGCGGTTTGACATTGCGGATGGTTTGTATCAGTCTCTCGTGGAGATTCCGCGACCGATGAAGGTGATTCCTGTGATGTCGGTGATGCAGATCGCTACGAGTACGCCCTACTCCCTGAAGCTTTGGCACCTACGTCTAGCCCACGCGAACTGGCAGACGATTAAGGACATGGAGGCCAAGGGCTTGGTGGACGGGCTGAACCTGGGACGTGATGGCCGTAAGGCTAAGGGGACCTGCTACGACTGCGATATGGCGAAAATGAAGCGCATGTCGTTCCGTAAGACGGCTCCCAAAAGGACAAAGGTGCCGTTTAAGAAAGTGTACATGGATCTGGGCTTCATACAAGTTCCGACTATGGAGGGGCACACTGTGTACCTTCATTTGATCGATGAAGGCTCGAGATTCCAGTGGTACTTTGGGCAGCAGACCAAGGATGATACTGTGAGTCGCTTGAGGGACTTTCGAGATATCATCAAAGCGAAGCATCAGAAGCTGGTGAACGTGTTTCATTCCGACCAGGGGACTGAGTTTCTCAATACGCAAACTGCGCAGCAGTTAGCTGGTGAGTCGCTGCAGATTTTCTCCCATCCTCACACACCGGAGGAGGCATGTTTGATCGAGAAGGCACATGGCACGTTGTTCAACAAGGTGAGAGCGGTTCTGTACAGCAGCGGCATGCCTAGTTTGTTGTGGGGCGAGGCCGCAGCGTACGCGATTGAAACGATAAACCGCAAGAGTACCAAGGGCAACAAAGACAATTTGACCCCGCATGAAAAAGTGTATGGCACGAAGCCAAGTGTGAAACACTTGCGCCCGTTTGGTTGCTTGGCGCTCAAATTTGTGGACAAGGTGTATCGAGTGCACAAGTTGTCGATGCGCGGTGCTCCGGCCCTGATGGTGGGCTACGCAACGAAAACGAAAGGCTATCGACTCCTGGACTTGACAAGTGGAGTGATTAGCGAGCATCGCCGGCAGAATGTGAAGTTCTTCGAGCAAACTACGGTATCGAGCGAGTATGTTGACAAACTATTGAATATTGTGTATCGTCAAAGGCGACGACCTGAACTCAATAGTACCAAGTTGCCGTTCGTTCCGTTGCCTGTTGTGGAACTTCCAGAACCTGATGAGCAGGGTGAAGTTGATGAAGAAGATGCTGAGTACACGGAGCGTGCTGAAGCCGTCGAGGCGAGCAGTGGTGCTGCCGATGTGCGCGCGCAGCAGGGAGATGACGACGACAGCCCTGCAAGTAGCGCGGCTCGGGACAGTGAAGATTCTGATGCGAGTCTTGAAGACAAGAGACCCGTGCCGAAACGAAAGCGTCATCTACCAGTGGAGGTGGAGAACCGCGGCGCTCAGAGCGCGTGAGGAAGAAACCTGCTCGTCTAAAGGACTTTGTGGCGAGTGTGCTGAGCTCGTCCACGGCAGCAACCGCAGTGATGGGACTGCATGTTCCATCGACTTGGGACGAAATGATTGTCTCTCCCCAATGCAAAAAGTGGCTCGAGGCCACGAAGGAGGAGTTTCTGGCGCAGCTGAAGAATGGAACTTGGGTCTTGGTGCCACGGCCCAAGAACGCTCATGTACTCAAAAATAAATGGATTTGGGTGCTGAAGCAGAATGAACGTCGGCTGGTAAGGTTCAAAGCCAGACTAGTAGTTCTTGACTGCCTGCAGATTTGGGGAGTGGAGTTCGATGACACGTTTGCTCCTGTGGTCCGGTTCGAGACTCTGAGATTTGTGTTGCTGTACGCAGGAATGACGCGAGCAGTTGTGAAGCAGTTTGACTTCGTCACTGCATTCCTCAACGCACCCACCGACAGGGTAATCTTCATGGAGCAACCACAAGGGCACGTGAAGAGGGGCTACGAGGATTGGGTCTGCCTCTTGAAGAGGAGCATTTACGGTCTTCGTCAGTCGCCGCGCAACTGGAACAGTACTCTGCACCTGGCGTTGGTGGAGTCTGGCTTCCGGAGGTGCTGTAAGGATGAAGCTCTCTACTGGATTCGTGTGGAGTCACACCTGGTGCTCTTACCGATCTATGTAGATGACATTCTCATAATTGGCTGTCAACAAGGTGTGGATGTCATAGCTGATAAGTTGAAAGCCCGCTTTGACATGAAAGAGTTGGGTACTGTAAACTACCTGTTGGGATTGCAGATCGCGTGCGACCCGGAGCGGCACGTGATCTTCCAGCAGACGAAGTACGTGCAGGACATCATGCAGAAGTTTCACATGGGCTCGGCGTATCCTGTGAACATTCCGATGACAACTGATGCAGTTAAGTTAGCGCCGGCTACCGAAGACGAGCACAAGCGAGATGAGCGCTTGCCGTACCGTAGCCTGGTGGGATGCCTGCAGTACTTGGTGAGTGGATCTCGCCCGGAGTTGGCGACGGCGATCCGGATTCTGAGCAAGTTTCTGGACAAGTACTCGGTGGTACACTGGCGAGCAGCCAAGAGGGCGCTTCGCTATCTGATTGGCAGTCAGGACATGGGGCTGCACTACGATTTGGTGGAAGCTAGGAGATACGAGAAGCTCCACATTGAGGTCTATACAGATGCCAACTTTGCTTCAGAAGGGGGAGACATGAAATCTGTGAGCGGCTTTACGGTGTACTGCAATGGACAACTTATTTCGGCCAAAAGCTGGAAGCAAGACATCATTGCAGAGAGCACGTGTGAAGCAGAGCTGATAGCGGCCAACACGGGAGCCCATGACGCCGTGTGGCTGGAGCAGTTGGTGGATGAGCTGCAGTTGCCGAGAGTAGGCACTGAGCTCTATTGCGACTCTAGCAGTGCGCGAGAACTGATGAAACATGCTGGTAAACACCGTCGTACCAAGCAGTTGAGAATAAAAGACCTCAAGGTCCGCGAGTACGTGGCGAAGAACGGCTTGGCCGTGAAGCCAGTGGCGTCGAAGGAGAACGTCGCCGACATGTTGACAAAGCCGTTGCCCGTTGAGATGTTTAGGCGCCACCGTGCACAGCTTGGAGTGCGTGCTACGAGGAGTGCAGCCAAGGGTAATGTCGGAGAGTTCGCTCGGCAGCTCGAAAAGGCTGAGTAGCTGGATCCGTGGTGCATTCACCGCAGGTGTGTGGGACCAGCAAGGAGACCCAGTACGCAAACAGAAGAGAGCCCACACGCTGATGAGTGCGACGCCACCTTGTGGTATGAGGATTTGGCATGGTGTGGAGCTCAGCGACTGGAAGGAAGGCCAGATCCGCGCACGAGTGTGTCGACACTGTGCGTCTGCGTGGAGATCGATGTTGCATGGATCGATTTCGTGTTCAAACGACCAGCATACTGGAGATGGGTATTGACGTGGTCTGTTTGTTATGAATGTCTTGTGCTGTGATTGAAGGGCTGCAGATCTGCGACAGTGTTGATGTCGAGAAGAGAGTATGAGAATTACGCTGCGACCTCTCAAACAGGCCGCATACGACAATACCGTTGGAACCCACAACCGAGTGGGTTTCGCCTCCTGACCAGACAAGATCATTCCGCTTTTCGCAGAGCAAAGAGCAGAGCTAACGCCAACAATAAAGCCAGCCTTTGCCCGCTCATAATATAGCCTGTTACTGACTGTGGCTTAGTGGAAGTCTCAATCCTCATTTTTGACACTGATAAAGCTATGCGCTAGGTTGGGCGATGCGGGTGCTCTCGAGCTTCTCGTGAAGCACAAAATGGCCGTGGGGTTCGAGAGTGATTCAAATGCAGACACCCCAGGCCAATACTTCAGCGACGTTCTACTCACAGTGGCGTGCTACGGTCGCCTTGACGCGGTTCACACCCTGCTCGACCATAATGCTGATGTACGTGCCTCGAGGGACTAACACCTCTGAAATTGGCTGCTCTGATCGGCTACGTTGATGTCGTTGAGGCTTTACTGAGCCGAGAGGCTAATGTCAATGTTCGTACAAAAGACAACACCATGGCACTGCAACTCGCTATAGGGCGGAAGATCGCGGGTTGTTAAAATATTGCTGGAAACTGGAGCTGATGCATGGGCGTCGGATTCGAACGGAAGCACGATGCTAATGGAGGCAGTTCAAGGAAAGCACTTTGAAACTGTGTGCGTACTGCTATCGAGATCGGTAAACGTCGATGCCGCCGACAACACTGGCAAGAGGGCAATACATGTTCCCGATGCTAACGGCGATGTGAATATAGCGCTGTGGCTACTAGTTAAGGGAGCTAGCACTGAAGCGTGCGATGGCAACAACTTCACGCCGCTGTTGGCTTCCGCTGAAGCTGGACATGCCCACGTTGCACGGCAACTTTGTCATCCCGGTGCTTGTGTAAATGCAGCAACAAGCACGGCGTTGCATTTCGCGGCTCGCTATGGGGAGCTGGCTTTGTGTCAAGCAAGACCTTCTCGCCTCTGGAGCAAATGTGAACGCAACGAGTGATACGGGCTTCACTCCTCTCATGGAGGCGATTCAAGGAGAACATGTCTCTATGCAGCTGGTGCTCAGAAACAACGCAACCGTCGACGCAGGTACTGGGACAAGGAAGATGCCGCTGCACGTCGCCGCCCAGGGTGGGTCGTTTGATGTTTTTTCTGGGCTAGTGCACCGCGTGGCTGGTGTAGATACGGTTGATGCCGATGGTATGACGCCTCTGATGGAGGCAGTGATGGCGGGACATTGCAGTATTGTCCATGATCTGTGCAACCGGGGCGCGAACGTGTAATGCAAGCACTACCTACACCTCAGCAACATCGGGGATCAATGATAGGATTGACGCTTTGCCAACGACGAGTGCAAGTTCAACAGCAACCTCAACCTCATCTCGCCTCCAGGGCATGCCGGCTTCAGCCGATGAGTTTAGCTTTAGATCCATTTCATTCTCGATTTTACCAGCTAAGCAACACATCAACACGACCTTCCTAGCGAATCGAGTCTCACTCGCCCAAGTGCGTGACAGTTAATTAACTAAAAAAGCGCAACCAAGCAAGCGGACGGCTCATCAAGGCAGGCCAAGAAGAATGGCTACACAGGAGAGTCCGAATCCAAG
>JAHWLF010000862.1:0-10657 GCA_024679295.1 Phytophthora parvispora
GCCAGTGGCGGCGGCTCTTCCTGCTGCGCTCGCAGTTCCGGCGCAAGGCGGCCGAGAAGGTTACGGCGCGCGTGTACCTTATGAATAACCGGGGGGAGACCCGCTTCTTTCCTGTTGAGAGGGGCACCCCCCTCATGTGTTCCCGGGAGAGGGCCGTCGTGTACAACCGCTGCAAGCGGATGTTCGACCTCTCGTTAAGAATAAACAGGTCCATCCAGGAGATCTCGACGCTCATCGGCATGGTGTCCGTGGACGAGGCCCGGGGCCTCTTGAACGAACACATCAGCCTCATGGCTTCCGTCGCAGCGCTCAGAGGCTCGCTCAACTTCGAGAGCGAGCTGTTCCAGATCTTCCCGGCCCCAGTCCTGCTCGACACCAACTCGCTGCTGAGAGTCACGCACAAGTTCCAAGACGCAGAAGACGCCGAGTTCCTCCAGTCGTCGCTCATGATGATGCAGGTCTGGGCGTCCATCGACGGGCTCATTTACCGCCCGCTGGCGCCACCAGCCACGATCCAGCCCACCCCCGACCGGATCCAGAGAGACGGAGACAATGTCGAGGAGATCGCGACCTACGCGTCGTTGAAGCTGCACGAGTTGTCGGGCATGACCATCAGTATTGACGACAACACGCTAAGATACAGACTGCAGGAAGATGAGTTGTGCGTGAATGCCCTGGTCAGCAACACGTACTTGCTGTACCTGTTCAACCCGCTGCAGTACCGCCCGTTGGATTGGACGTTCGACGCCATGCTGCAAGTGGGGGACACGAGGTATGTGCTGCCCGTGGAGAGAGAAGGCGTGTTCCTGAACACGACGTCGTACGCGCTGAGAGTTTTCCTTTCGTATGGGAAATTGCCGGAGAAGCCGTCGACACCGCAGAATGGAGAGGCGAGTGGGAACCAAGAGCAGGAAAATGCGTCAGCGGAAGTGGCGGGGGCAGCAGCAGCGTCGGCTACGCCTGCGACTGGTGGCTCACGCGGTGCTGAGGATAGTGACCCACTGGAGATCCCGTACGACGGCCAGCGCGAGATCTTCGCGTTTCACTTGACAGCTACGAACAGGATTTCTAAGAAGACGCACGTCGTGGCATCTAAAGCGAGTTGCTTGTCACTGTTGCCTCCACCAAACAGTGCTTCGGCTGCTGAACGACGTCTTAGACAGCTCAGTATCGCGTCCTCGTCTTCAGTCTCGGACGATGAGGAAGAAGTGGATGAGAGTGAAGCGTCTACGGTTGGTACTGTGCCGCCGCTGGAACGACACGTGCACCTTCCTTTCGATGCCATGATCTGCTACTGCTTTGCACCAAGCTGCCGTTTGCAATACGTGGAATTTGCGATCGGCTTCGAGCCGTTGATGCATATCCTCGGAGTGGCAGATTTCCTTCCTGACATTGCAGCAGCTTGTTAGCTTCAACCAACGCTCGTGCAGTATGAAGATATACCAACGACAAAGACCTCCTTATCGATATTTAACCAAAACCAAAACAAAACTTATGTAATTCATGTACATCTTCTTACCGTCGTGCCTCGCGCCTGCATTGCTTGCCTTAGCTGTGCTTCTTCGTGTGAACGGCACGCTGGCGTCTGCTTCTGAAGATGAGAAGAGCGACCACAGTCACCACCACGAACGCCGCCGTTTTAGTATACCTCTTCGCTTTCTTCAGCATTCGCATCATAATGCGCACAGGAATTGGCGGCGGGTAGTATGGGGTAACGGGGGGCGTGCGCTCCGGATGGCAAGTGTCGAATTCGACCAGCATGCCCTTGTAGATGTTCATTCCGCGGTAGTAGATGCAAACACGACCGCTCTTGCCTCCTTCATCCGTGATATCCATCACGCCGTACTGGCCAGGACCAGGGAAAGCACCGTGACTGTAAGGTCCTCCCTTGATAGACCCCGGTCGTCCCAGTGCAGCAGCGTGGAGTAGCGTGAGATTACCAGGACTGTGGCTTCCATCGTCCACTGCCAGCATGTGCGCGTCGCCACTGATAATCACAATCGGCACCCACTTGTTCAGTCCATGGCCCTTGATGAAGTCCACGAGCTCTTGCTGCTCGTGCACGAAGTGCCCCCACTTCCGCTCGTCGTCCAGCCACGGCATGGTGTTGACCCAAACGATCAGTCGAATGCTCGGATCGTTCGTCGCGCGAACGAGCTCAGACTTGAACCACACTTTCTGCTTCTTCCCGAGCACCGTCTTGGTCGGAGCGGCCGGAGCTGTGTTCGGCGTTCGCGCAGATCTTAGATCCGTTAGGATGTAGCGCACTCGGCCGATAGTAAATGCCTGGTGCACCGTATTAGTGCGCGAGCGTCCTCCAGCTAGCGGATAGTGCGGCACAAATTCCCGGTAAGCTTGCACCGACGCATTGCGCCCAGGAGCAGTCGAGTCGCTGTTATCCGGACCAAAGTCATGGTCGTCCCACATGTACGCGAACGGCACGTTCATCCCTAGCATCGCTAGTCCCGCCGGGGATGCAAAGATCGAGTCGTAACCATCTCTAAATGCCGCCACATTATTCACCACCAAGTTATGGTAGTGCAAGTCTCCAGTGTGCATGAAGAACAGCGCGTTCTCCTTCTTGATCTCCTCAAACACCTTCAAACAACAACAAATACACGTTACCTCTAAATATTCATAGTCAATACCCCAATTTGAGTCTCTGTACCTTTGGATCGGAGTGTTCATCGGCACATGAAGCGAATGCCACTCGGTAATTGAACGGCTGTCCCTCCTCTTTTGGTGTCTTGAAGCTGCCGCTCCTCACAACTTCCCCGGACTTGATCAGCGTCAACTCGTAGCGGTAGGTCCTATCACTATGCGGGAGTTCCTCCAGGTTACACTGCTTCACATTGGGAATATCGTAAGACGAGGGGCTCCGCTCCTCCCCGACGCCAGCATCTCCCCCGTCCACTCCGGAGCACGTAGCGATGGCCGAGTGGGGCTTCTCGCCCGTCAACAGCTCTGGGAACGCGTACAGCACGAAGTCCGAGTCGGCGCACGTGTAACCCTCGCGTAACCCGAACTTGAAACTGATGGAGCGCGACGTCAACGCGCCACTCCAGAGCCACAGCACGTCAGACGGTTGGCAGGACCCCTCCGCTGCCTGTGGGTCCTCGGAGAGGACGGATATAATGGCTGCGTACAGCAGGAAGAGCGTCGCCAGGAAGGCCCAGGACGCCGTCATCGTGAACCTGCAGGAGTATCTTTGACAATGGAGGGTAACCGGGTTACGGGTTACTATGTTGCGCTAAGAGGGTACGTGTAACGTGTAACGTAACCGTTTCGAGTGACAATTAACAGTGAGCAATGTGGACACGCAGAGGTCCATTCCCTATGGACGACGGTAGGGCGGGCAGTGCTGCTTCGGGCGTCCGTCGCTGGCGAAGACCTGCGGCGGCAATGGATCCCACAACCAGGCGGGGAACATGATGTTGAGCCGTGCTTCGATGTCGTTGTCGATTGGCCCGGCAGTTGAAAACCGCGACGTATCGTAGCTCTGGCATGGCGCATCTGGTGTTTCAAGGCACGCAAAGTCTTGCGATAGTCGGAGCTGCGTCGGGGTACTCAGCATGCATTATCGTCGTAGATAGCGACGGCGGTCAGGTTGGGGCGAGAAGATCCACCGAAGAATGCTGTGATTTCGTCGATGCATAGGCCGTATGGACCCAAACCTACGACTGCCTGCCGAACCGTGGTCGTCGATTTCACAGTGGTGCATGTCGGGTCACTGTACGCTGTGATTGTTGCCGAGTGGCCCAGCGACAGCCTGTGGCTCTCTGAGCCCGCCGCATTCGGGTAGCAGTTCTCGTCCAACCGGTACAGCGTGACACTCGTGACTGAATCATACCGACCGCCCCGCCCAGCCACGTACCGCTTCACCCCCAAGTGCGGGTAGGCACCGAACGCGTTGTTGGCGGTATTGAAGGAATCCTCGCCTCCTTGGTTGTAGTTTGTGCAATCCGAGACGGAGTACCCAGCTCCAGTATCCACGCACGTTGGGCTGTAATGATCCGTTTGAGGGGTGCATGTGAGCTCGCTCGTAAACGTCACTTTTTGCCCAGCGACGGCGGGTCACCCAATCCACCCACAGCACTCCACGATCACATACGGTCTGTCGGAACCAAACATCGTCGCTGAGTAACCCAAATAGTCATTCGTGCAACCAGCAGTTGAAAAGCGCGAGCTATCGTAGCTCTCGCACGGCGGCGCATCCACTGTTCCCATACACAGAAAGTCTTGCGTTATTTGAAGCTGCGTTGGAGTACTCGAGCATGCATTGTCGTCAAAGATGGAGATGACAGTTAGGTTAGGCATGGGAGATCCACCGTAGAAAGCAGTCATTTCGTCGACGCACAGGCCATTTGGACCCAAACCGAGGGCCTCCTGCCGAACTGTGGTCGTAGATTGCACGATCGTGCAATATGGGTCGCTAAATGTTGTGATGGTCACCGTGTGGCCCAGCGAGAGCCTGTGGCTCTCCGTTCCTGCCGCGTTGGAGTAGCAATTTTCATCAAGCCGATACAGCATGGCACTAGTGATTGAATCATATCGACCGCATCGACCGGCCACATATCTCTCCACTCCTAAGTACGGGTAGTCTCCGAACGCGTCGTTGGCGATGTGGAAGGAATCACTACCGCCTTGGGTGTGCTCGGTGCAATCCAAGACAGACTATCCGGCTCGAAGGTCCCAGGTCAGCGTTTATCCTCGATGAGGCTGGAGTGAAAACCAAGTTACGTTCGATTATGTTGCGCTGAGAAATAATATGTTGCGTGATCGTGGGTGAAGTAAAAATGTGCCGGAAGCTCGATGCACTCGTGCAGTTGGAGGAGGAGGGGAGCCGTGCTGCAACGCCTTCGCCGTGATTTACGTAGACGGAGTTGTCGCCGAAGAGAACTAGTGACAACGCAGTTAATGGAGCTCCATCAGAGAAGATATGATACTTTGGGACGGAACAGTGATTTTCAGGCGTACACCAATAATACAGTCAGCGCAAGCATTGAGTCGGGTCTCACGTGCAATACTCGTCGAGGAAGGCGAAGTGGGTAGCGACTTCGTCAACCGGCAAACGCAATTGCTTGGATAGAGCCTCGATTTTGCTTTGACTGGAAACGTTTTGGGGTCCACTTGAAGAAAGCCGTCGCAAGGCATCGGCATGGCCACGGCACCAGCTCTGAGCTTTGTCTGCAATGTCGCGCATTTCTTGACGACTGCGATCGAGGGCCTTGGCTGAGAGCGGTTGTCGATCCCGGCTCAACCGCACATTCGCTTGCTCGCGTGGTGAGTAGTTCTTTGTGATAAATGGGTGCTCGAGCAAGCGAGCTGCTGGGGGGCGATACATCGGGTTCTTCTGCAGACACTGATCCAGGAAATCACAGAGCTCCGGAGAAAAGTGATCGCCGTAGTCCCTGAGACGTGGTGACGGCTGCTCTTGTACAGCGTGCACAACACCCCAGTAGCCATCCTTTGTTGGCACGGGCAGCTTTCCGATGGCACAGGTCATGACAGCTAGACCAAAAGACCAGATATCTGACGGATACGAGTACATGCCACCGCTGATTCTTTCTGGTGCCATATACCTGACACGATAGAAATGTGAGCTTAGGTCCAAGTACAGTATCGCAAATTCTTAAACCACGTACAAAAGCGTGCCCGTGAACGTTGTTGCCTTTGCCAGAGTGCTCTCAAGGTCACGCGAAATGCCGAAGTCAGATATCTACAAACAGAGGAGGCATCTATAGTCAGATAACCCTACAAACATATCGCACCATAAACTGACCAGCGTACCTTGACTTGACCTTGGTAGTTGATGAGCATGTTGCTCAGCTTGATGTCTCGGTGGAGCTGGTGGTGCTCGTGCAAGAAGGCCAGACCTTTCAGTCCACACGCAGCAACATTAGCAATCTCCTTCTCTGACAAACAGCCAGCTTTACCGTCGCCGCCCTCGGTTGCAGACTGCACGTAATCTTCTAGTGATCCGCCATTCATGTACTCGAGTATGATTGATACGGATCCCACTTCTGGGTTCGTGTATGCATCGTAGAAGACGACGAGCTCTTCACACGCAGCTTGTGTTGCATCTGTTGCGGAAGCGAAGGTTGCCGTAGCGAGAGGCACGAAATTCACGTAGAGTGACTTGAGCTCGCGCACCATTTGGTGGCGCTTCTTCTGGTCGTACACGCGGATAACTTTGACAGCAACTAGTCTGAATGTGGGCATATACAGCGCCTTGTAAACCTTTCCACCAGCTCCATGGCCCAACTCCCCCAGTAGCAACAGATAATCCTTCGTGCTGATGGCCTCAGCAGCTGCTTCGGATTTCTTCGCGTCAGATTGTCGTTGTTGTGCAAATGGCGCGTTAGCAATACCTCGTGTCTACAGTTCACAAGCACACTGTTCGTTATGTACTAAACTCAACCCAGAAAACAATTCGTTCGATACTTACATCGATCTCGAAGCCTTGCGTCTGGAGTCTTCCTGTCGCCGAAAAATCAAATGATGCAGCCACCGTTTTCTCTTCCTTCTTAACCTGTGCAATATCCAGACCCAGCGCACCAGAAGTTTGTCTTCCACTTCCACTCCTCTTCGGCGCTGAGATGGCTCCACGTTCATTATCTCCCACGTCGATCTTCAGCTGCCCCAGTCCCAACGGGTGCAAGCTCGTCGCACGTCTTGGTGGCGGTTTAGCGGCCACCGGCTCGACATCAACACGTAAGTCCAGTCCAATCCGCCGCATCGAGTTGCTAGTACGTTGTATCGGAGGCGAAGGTGCAGGCGCCGGAGACATTTTATCCTCAGAAACCACATTATCCACCGAGCTCTGGAGCTTGTGCACCTCCCTCTGCAGCTTCTTCTTATGACCGCGACTCACCCCCGTTGCAGCGTCCAGGAACTTATCCAGCCCTTCCGTGGACAGTAAAGTTGCTCCAGTGAGCTTCTGGCGCTGCGCCTCCTCCACGAACAGCTCCAGGTCGCGATCTTCCAGCCACTCACACACGTCGCAGATTTTCCAGTTGGCGACGGAGTTCCCCGCCTCCTCCTCCACTCTGTCGAGTTCTGGGGCTTCGATTCTCTTCCTCGTGATCTGCACGCGGTGGTGCAATTGCAGCTTCCCCTTGCGGTGCCTGTGCGCGTCGCACGTGGCGCAATACACCAGGCCGCAGTCGTCGCAGGTCACTTGCGCCGGCCTCTGCTCGCACTCGTCGCACTCCGAGGGCGGGGAGCGTTGGCCCGCGTCGCCCACTTGGTTGTCGTGCAGATCCAGCGCCAAGAGCTTGTCCATGCCCACCACGGAGCCGTACAGACAGGAGTCGGCGGCAGGCGGAGGGGTCTTCATGGGGTAGTTTTAGTTAGCTGGAATCTTTTTAACTGACCCCTCAGGATAGCACACGAACGGATCGGACTTAGTCGAGTTTCTGCAAATGGTTTTCTAAGGTTTGTGGACATTTTTGAATGGAAGGTGGACATTATTTTTCAATGAGAAAAGCAGCTGAAGTTCACTATGGACGACGGTAAGGCGGGGAGTGGTGGTGCCGGCGTCCGTCGTTGACGAAGACCTGAGGCGGCAGCGGATCCCAAAGCCACGCCGGGAACATGATGTTGAGTTTTGCTTCGATGTCGTCCTCGACTGGGACCTCAGTGATCGGCAATGGGGTTGGAGTTGGCGATGGAGTCCACGTTGGTGCTGGCGATGGGGTCGAGGCTGGCGATGGGGTTGTCGTGGCTGGCGTCGAGAGGTTTGTTGCGAAGGGCACCTTGCTGGTTCGGAAGATGCGATCGCGCATGCACGTTCCGGTGTTGATGTTCCAACTTTCAAGGACGTAGGTAAAAGCTTCCGTGTCCTTACAGAGCGACGTTGGGTAATTCGAGATGAGGACAGCGCCGTCGGCCCGCTGCATGAGTGTGAAGTAGATGCCGTCGCTGATGCTGAGGTGACACTTGCCGTCGGCTGCGTACATCGTTATGTTTGTTTGCACCTGGCAGTTGGTGCCGTTCGCGTAGTTCTCTGCAATCAAATAGGGCGTGGACTGGAACTTGGAGGAGACGTATGTATCCACAGAGTCAATGCACTCCCGGGCTTGGTACACTGTGCTCGGTCCAATGAAGAGGGTATCGCACACAGGAGCTGCCGGTGGCGTACACTGGAACGTGCTTGAAATCGTCAGGACGACTGGAGTCACCGCGCACCAACTGTCTTCGTATAACACAAAAGCTGTATTTTTCCCCACTGATGGAGGGCCACTCAATCCCCCTACCGCGTACCGCCGGCCACAACCGTACCAAAACTCGCAGCCTCCTCTGCCCAAACACGGTGATGTCGACAGTGTCTGACTGTCGAGATAGGTATCGCTCGCCACGAAGTTGCACGCTGGATCAGAATACGTCGTGATCGTTGCTGTACCGTCGGCAGTGTTGATTTTGGCACGGAAGCTAGTCGCGTCGTCCGAATTGGAGTGGCATGAGCCATCGGCAGTGTAAATCGTCACGAACTCGACATCGTTGCACCACGGATTGGCGAAATCCTCCACGACCAAGTATGGAGTGTTCCAACCGAACACGGTTGTTGCGTAGTCCAGGAAATCGCCGGCGCAGGTCGAAACAGAAAAGTGTGAGTTTCCAGCGCTTTGGCAAGACGCGTTTGCGGGAGGACGACACGTAAAATCTTGTGAAAACTGGAGTTGTGTTGGAGAATTCGAGCATGAGTTGTCATCATAGATGGTAAGAGCAGAGAAGTTTGGCCGAACCCCTCCAAAGTAAGCCGTCACCTCGTCCACACAAAATCCGACTCGGCTCGCACCCATAGCAGCCTGACGCACTATTGTTGTAGTCGCCAAATTCCTGCATTTACCGTCGCTATACGTTGTGATCGTAGCCGAGTGGCCCAATGTCAGCCGATGACTCTCCGTCCCTGCAGCATTTGGATAGCAATACTCGTCTAGGCGATACAACTTGACACTCGCGATCGAATCAAACACTCCGCACCTCCCCGGTACGTACGTCTCCACGCCCAAGTACGAATATCCGTTGAATGCACCGTTAGCAATTCCAAGGTCGTCCCAGCCTCCTCGGTTGTAGCTGACGCAGTCCGAGACGGAGTACGCGGCTGCGTCTTTTACACAGGTTGGGTTGTAATGATCCGTTTGTGGGGCACAGGTGAGGGCGCTGGTAAACGACACGGACAGTGCGGGCTCAGAACAGGAGCTGTTGGCATACTCGACGACCACCGTCTTCTTCCCCATTGACGGTGGACCACCTAATCCTCCCACAGCGTACCGCTGACCACAGCCGTACCAAAATTCACAACCACGAGCCAAACAGGGCGACGTCGATAGTGTTTGGCCGTCCAGATTCGTGTCGGTCAGCACGAAATTGCATGATGCATCTGAGTATGTCGTGATCGACGCTGTGCTGTCGTCGATGTTGATGGTAGCGCGGAAGCTTGTAGTGTCGTCCGCATTCGTGTGGCATGACCCGTCGGCTGTGTAAATCGTCACGAACTCGACGTCATTGCACCACGGATTAGCGAAGTCCTCCACCACCAAGTACGGGGAATTTGAACCGAACACTGTCGATGCATATCCCAAGAAATCGGCAGCACAACCAGCAACCGAGAAGTGCAAACCTCCGGCGTTTTGGCACGGCGCGTCTGTGGGGCTCTGACACATAAAATCCTGCGAGAACTTGAGTTGCGTTGGGGAGCTGGAGCAGGTATTGTCATCATAAAAAGCGACAACAGTTAGATTGGGCTGGGCACCGCCAAAGAAAGCCGTCACCTCATCGACACAAAAGCCAACTCGACTCGCGCCCATGGCTGCCTGGCGAACTGTTGTCGTAGTTGCCACGTTCGTGCACGTTGCGTCACTGTACGTTGTGACCGTTGCTGAGTGGCCTAGCGTGAGCTGGTGACTCTCGGTTCCTGCTGCGTTCGGGTAGCAGTTCTCATCCAGACGATACAACTTGGCACTCGCGATCGAATCATACACGCCGCATCTCCCCGGCACATATTTCTCCACGCCTAGATATGGGAACCCATTGAACGCGTTGAAGGCAATGCTCAGATCGTCCCAGCCACCACGATTGTAGTTGCTACAATCGGAGACAGAGTAAGCTGCTGCACCACTCACACACACCGGGTCGTAATGGTCTGTTTGTGGGGCACACGTGAGCGCGCTGGTAAAAGAAACTGAGGTTGCGGGGGCCGAACAGGAACTGTTGGCATACTCGACGACCGCCGTCTTCTTCCCCATTGATGGCGGACCACCCAATCCCCCCACCGCGTAACGTCGACCACAGCCATACCAAAATTCACAATCTTGGCGCAAACACGGAGAGGTCGACAATGTTTGAGTGTCTAGACTGGTGTCACTCGCAACGTAGCTGCATCCTGGATCGGAATACGTCGTGATCGTCGCTGTGCCGTCAGCAGTGTTGATAGTGGCGCGGAAGCTAGTTGCGTCGTCCGAATTGGTGTAGCATGACCCGTCAGCTGTGTAAACCGTCACGAACTCGACATCGTTGCACCACGGATTCGCGAAATCTTCCACAACCAGGTATGGAGTATTCGATCCAAACGCCACTGCTGCATATCCCATGAAGTCGCTGGTGCAGGCAGACACAGAAAAGCGAGAGCTTCCAGCGTTTTGGCACGGCGCGT
>JAHWLF010000863.1:0-10657 GCA_024679295.1 Phytophthora parvispora
CGCCGACGAGCGCGCCGAGCACCCGGAGACGGACCCGCTGCTGGTGTCGCGCGGAGACGAGTTCCACCCGGAGCTGCGCAAGGCGCTGGACCTCTGGGGACACACGGAGGAGGCCGACGGATTGTTCATCGACGACGAGAGCTGCCGACGCGTGCAGGGCAACCATTGGGACCGCTTCTGGACGTCCATCTTCGCGCTGCCCTACGACCCCATGACGTACTTCGCGCCGTTCGCCGACTACCGCCACGAGGACAAGTACCAGCCGTACTACCGACGCTACCCGATCAAGTGGGGTCGGAAGAAGGAGGAGACGCTGTTCACGCAGAAGGACCGCATCCGCCTGGCCGAGGGCATCGTGGACAGGCATATCAACACGGACGCGCTGGAGGCGGCGGGGTACTTGGAGGGGCAGATGTTTGCGCTCCACGACCCGGAAGCGCTCCACGACCTGCGCCACTCGTGGGCGCTGCACTGGACCATGCTGTACCAACCGCTGCACAAGATCCGCTACTACTTTGGAGAGAAAATTGCGCTGTACTTCGCGTGGCTGGAATTCTACACCAAGATGCTCGTCTTCCCGAGTATCGCTGGCGTTATCACGTTTTGCTACATTGAAGCTCGTCAAGCTGTGACGGGCACTAACCAGCAGGGCTACATCCTGATCGCGTTCGCCATCTTCGTGGTGATCTGGTCGTCGATGTTCTCCGAGCTCTGGAAGCGCAAGAACGGTCTGCTTGACTCGCTGTGGGGACTGAGCGGGTTGCACCAGTCGTTCCGCTACCGTCCGCAGTTCCGCGGAACCAAGAGCTACCACCCCACGACGGATGCGGAGGAGGTGACGTTCGAGAGCAAGACAAAGCGCCGCCGTGCATTCGTCGTGTCTATCCTGGTCGTGGCATTCATGGTCGGAATCGTGGTCGTGGCACTCTTTGGTCTGTTCGTGCTGAAGCACTGGATCAACAACAGCGACAACCTGGAGCATTACAACATCAGTGCCAAGTACCGGTCTTCGCTGACGCTTGGTGTGACTGTCGTCAATGCTATCCAGATTCTGGTGCTCAATATGGTCTACCGAATCATCGCCCAAAAGCTGAATGACCTCGAGAATCACCGAACTGATGCCGAGTACGAAAACTACTTGGTCATCAAGGTGTTCCTGTTCCAGTTCTGCAACTCGTTCGCGTCATTCTTCTACATCGCGTTCGTAAAGCGCTATGCCGAAGGCTCCTGTCTGTACGAAGACGATTGCATGAACGAGCTGCGTGACCAGTTGCTGACCCTGTTCTTGATCCGAATTGTGGTGGGCAACACTACGGAGGTTGCTATTCCATACTTGAAGTATCGTTACCAGCTCTTCGCAGAGCGTAAGGCTGCCAATGGAGTCGCTAACGGTGTCACCAAGGAGATCGCCGAGGAGAAGGGTGGCCACAACTACATCGAAGAACAAGCCAAGCTTGTGCCCTACGAGAGCAACGAAGCATTCGAGGATTACAATGAGATGGTTATCCAGTATGGATTCATCAACTTGTTCGTGGTGGCGTTTCCTCTGACGCCATTGCTTGCTCTGGCCAACAACATGCTGGAGGTTCATGTTGATGCGGTGAAGCTCTGCTTTGTGCATCGCCGACCGTTCCCCCACCCAGCCAAGGACATCGGTGTATGGTTTTACATTCTGCGGTTCATGACGTACATCGCACTTGGTACCAACTCGGCCCTCATTTTGTGGACGTCGGACTTGTTCGAAGACCAAGATGGAACGGTCAAGGCCTTCAGCTTCGTGGTTGCATGCCAGATTTGCTTGGTTTTGGCCGTACTCGTCGAGCGTGCGGTTCCTGATACCCCTCACGAACTCAAGCTGATTACTGAGCGTTTCGAGCACGTTGTGAACGTGGTCTTTAAGGGCTTGTTTGAAGGTGATTCTTCCAACCTTAACGAGGTTGCAGAGCGCTTGGACCTGCAAATCTACCCGAACAGTCAGTGGGAAGAGCCAAAGATTCACTACACGTAGATCAGCAAACTGGAGTAATAATCAAACTAGTGGCGCACGGAGAATATCCACAGACTCCGTCCATCAAGTGAATGCATCGTTTAAACGTGGTGATACACCAGGTTGCTGGCGCAGAATAAGCAACCTGTAATATGCGCACCGCGCATTTCGTAGTATCACATACTCGTTTTGATCCCTCGAACTCAAGATCGACACAGACGCAATATCGCTGTGGATGTCCTTGATATTTGCTCTCCAAGCGAAGGACCACTAGATTTTCCGCTCTCGTTCTCCAATCGAACGTTTTGACCTTGCGACGCTAACGCTTTTACAGCTTTGAGTACTTGTCTATCATCGGCCATCCAGTGACTCACGTGGGCATTATTGCCCTCGCAACGCAGGCAGTTCTTTAGCGTAAGCAGCACACGTAGCATAACCACTCCATCGACATTCAAGTCATTTTCTTGCAAGCACAACAGAAGCAAACTGCGCACGTACAGGATACAGCTATTAGTAACATTGAGAAAGTGCCAGGAAACTGTTACGGTATCATGTTGCCTACCTTGACACAGATTCGTTCGCTGGTAAAAGTTCCTTGTTGTTGAGAAAGACCGCATCATTCAGTTGATCACCGAAAATCTACACCAAGTGCATTGAAATGGATGTCAGATTGCGATACCTTCTGTGATGAAATTGTTGCCAACACAATATTTACCTGGGATAGAAACACGAGGCATCTCGATGCTAAATCCGCGGTTTTATCCTCAACATGACGATTATCGCGTGGCGAATGAGAGCTATCGATTTCATCTTCCTCTGGTGATAGGTCTTCAAGTTGACCGTGCACCATTCTCTTAGCTTCAGCACCAGCACACAACTGTATCATCAATGGCCCGCAACGGACCAGCTCATGAAATCCTTGTTGAGCTGATGCTAAGCTTTGCCCACGCATTTTCTCGTATTGTTCATGAAGCAGATGCAGCAGAACAACTAACAATTCCACCAAACTGTTGTCCAGTACCTTCTGCCTTGTAGCGAATACTAACCCAGAGACAATTCTGTCAGCGATTCCAGACTCATATAGGACGTATAACTGCCCCTTATACGAGTTGACCAGCGCGTTTAAAAGTTGTGATGCATGCGAAGGCAGCGCCTGGAACTTGGGCGATACAGACAGCAAACCCAAAATCGCGGACACTACTTGGAGTTCCTTTGCCTCGCCAAGAAGCGATGAATCGCTCGAGATTAAGCCAAACAGCAGCTCGCTGGCAAGACTCCAAATACTTTCTACTTTGACGCGTTGTCCATTTAGCATGGAATTAAGAGAGGGAACCAGCGTCAATCGAATGAAGCGGTCGTATATCTCGTACTCACCATTGTCGTCCTCGTAGTCAAAATCGAGAAGCACAACGTGAAGGATCTTGAGGCAGTTTAGTTCAAGAGCATTATCGTTTGATCCGAGGCCACCATAGGTTGTTCCGTCGGTCGGAGAAATGCGCTCAATCACTGCAGGTAATAAATGCGTAAATAGCACTTGCTTCTCCACCAGAACAATGTCGTTGGCCTCCCTGGCTGAGGATTCAAAGAGGTCCAACAAGATTTTGGACACGTACATAGCGACAGTTGTCGTGTCTGAAGCCATGTCTAGTTCCTCGTTCGGGAATGCGGTAAGCAGCTTCGCCATCAAGCGTAAGAAAAACGTGTACTGTTTGTTGTCATTCGCCACGAAGTAGTTTAGAAGCTGAAGCCGACATGTAGGGTTGCGTAACAAGCCGTTAAACAGCTCAAACGGTACGGGCGATATCCTAGGAGAACGGTGCTCTGCGTTATTGTTGTTTGCGCTGTCAGTATCACTATGCTCATGCGACGAGAAGCAATCGGCTCCTAGCTTTAGTGCCATTCGAATTGCAAGTTTGCATAGATTCAGAGCGCTTTGCGAGAGATATAATTCAAATGCCGACAGCTTTGATTCCGGGGATATTGAGCCAGGTTCGTCATCGTCTTCGTACAAATGTTCTGCGATCGGAAACAAAACCTGTTCCACGAGCTTGAGCGCATCACTTTGCACAAAAGATTGCAGGAAACCAGAATTCGACTGCATGCCCAAATGCAGCAGTATGAGGCCTTTAGCTCGTAGGATCGTCGAGATGTCATTCCCTTTGCCATTATCCCCACCACTCGTAGCTGGTTGTAGCTGCAGCAACTTCCGAATTCCAGAAAAAGTCACAACCCGATCGAGCAACAACTCACGACTAGCTTTTATAGCAGAGTACTCTGCTTCTCTGTCAGCCCCAACCTTGATATCCAAGTACGCGTTAATGATGTTGAGCGACGCAATGGCCAATTCAATATCTCCCTTTCCGTTCTGGGCACCTCGCCATACTGCATTCATAACCTCGGGTTTCGCGAAATAAAGCAAGACTGACCGTTTTAATCGTGATGGCAGGTTCGCCACTGATGATGATGTGCGAAGGTGCCTCAATACTTGAGCGAGTGCCTCAGTGGTTGTCGTACGCAGCGCAAGATGAGTGCGTGACGCGTCCCAATCATTTTCTTCACCAGGACTTGGCTCAGCGTATTGGAGAAGGCCTCGAGTAAGACTCACCACAATTTCCTCACTCATCAGCGTTGGAAGCAAGACATCTGTGCAGTGAATAAGCATGTTGCCGAGAGTTCGGACGGCGTAGTAGCGAACCCCAATATCCGGATCATTTACGCAGGCAAGCACGCCTTCCACACCCTCCATAGGGAGTTCCCACTCCTGTTGCGTTGAGATATAAAACAGCAATTCTCCCAGGCAGGCCAGTGCTAACGGGCGAGACTCCAATCCGCTTCTCTCAGATACTTTCTCCTTGTTTGCCTCATTTAAAGGGTCATGCAGAACTTGCAAGAGTGTTGTTACCAGCTGGCGAAGTTGATCGGGAGACGACGGCGCTATAAACGTTGCAAACCGGAAAAGAACTCCAAGAACGAGGCACAACATTGGTAGCAACATTCTGTCGGATATCGCCAATCGAGATTCGTGAGCCAACATTCTGATCAACAGCTTAAGAATCGAGCTGTTAACAATCACATGGGCTAGTCGGGCGTGGCAGCTGAGGGAAAATAAGTACGCCAACACGCTGAGTTTTTCTCTGTCGTCAGCCTGCGAAGACTTAAGACTGATGTAGATTTCCTTGAGCTGGTTTTCCAATGCATCTGTTGTGCACGACAGAAGATCTTGAGGGGTTGTAGGCTCAAACCTAAGATGTTCCGAGCGAATGCGTGGTAAGTCCCCGATCTGGATATCTTTGTTCCCGATGATTGATTTTACTCTGCAGTCAGCCGCAGTGAATATGAGTTTTGAGACTTTGCGCAAGCCACCTCCCGGTACACCGTCGCGATCAAATAGGGTATGAAGCTGTAATTGCCGCCGAGGAGCATTGCTAATCGCTGGAGGTGCGGAGTGAGGGGCGTTCGCAGCTCGCCACTGGTGCCTCATATCAATATCCAATGGGATAGAGCCAATGTGCTGGTTCTCTATAGCATCCGTCTCGTCGTCCAAAATCTCGTTGTTACTTGGAGCCGTAGGCATTCGTGAACTTGGGGCACTCATGGGGCGTTTATCATCGGGACCCCGGTGCAAGTCATTGATCACTTCCTCCGAACTAGAATCCCCTGACTCTGAAAGTGCAGCCTGATCATCCACTGTGCTAATAATTGTAGGATCATTTTCGTTTGACTGTGACTGGACAGAACCCACGGTAGTAACGACAGCATCGTTGCCCTCATCGTTTTTGTGCTGGACTTCGTTTCGATCGTGCTGGACATCTCCAAAGCCGACGGAGTCGCTAGATTCAACACTGCTGTTTGGATACCTGCTCGAAACTGCATGTTTAAACCACGATTTACACACGAACAAGGCCATGTGCACTTCCATGATGCATTACCTGTTTGTTCTAGGCGCGGCGGCATCAAAAATGTCTTGAGCAGGCATCACAATTTTCTCGAGGTGAGGTAAATCAGCCCAGAACGGGTGGTCGACTAGCTCATTCCTGGTCGTGATTCCCCGTCAGACACACTTTTTCGATGCAATACCAACCTTGAGCTTCGACAATACACGACGCACCACGTGATTCGCTGGTAAGGGTCTTTCACTAGCAGCCGTGCGAGGAGGTTGCAAAATACCGGGGACATTTCATATCCGGGCACTGGGAGAGCAACAGTCTCTGTTTGAATCTTCTCCATGCCGAAACCATATTAGAACCCGGACCAGGAGCTTTTGAATCAACAACGTGGACGCACCATTCGGGCTAATTCTGAAAAGTTGGTATGTGTAAAAGGTTGTCGACCTGTCCTCAGCTCGTACAACACACATCCCTAAACAAGAAATCCTTAGAGCTCCGGAGAAATTATACAAGGTTGCACCTTTGACGTACCAAAGCCCAAAAGTCCGACGCAAAACTGTGTACCGCTGGCTGCTGGAATAACTCCGGCGCCATGTAGTGTGGCGAACCAGGAGCAAGCTGCGCACCCGAAAGCACTTTCATTAGTTTTCTGTAACCCATCCATATTGTATCACTCAATAATGCAAAAAGTCGCTCGTACTGGTCGTGTGGGTGCTGTGTCACTCCCAGGAATACGTCGCGCAAGTCCGAAATCTGCCAGCTGAAAAAAATAAAACACACACACACAAAAATATTAGATTTATAGCCTGCGTACAGTTTTACCACCGCTCGGCGCACCTTCAACGACCCAAACTCGTCAATAAGCACGTTCGCAGGCTTGAGGTCGCAGTACAAAATGCTGTTGGCGTGCAGATACTGCAGCCCCGCCACCAGTTCGATCCCGAACGACTGCAGCAGCAACAAAAAGAGTGTCAGCACACCGTTTGCCTATAGATCTAATAACTGCATTGCACTGCGCTGCTGTGTGCCGCACCTTGACGGCCGCCTCGGGCAGCTGCTTGTCCTGCGTGATGAGGTTGAGCAGGTCGCCGCCCATGCAGTACTCGAGGATGAGCCAGATGTGGTTGGACGACTCGTACCAGTCGAAGAACTTGAGCACGTGGCGGCTGTCCAGTTTGTGCAGGAACGGCACCTCGTTCAGAATCTGCAGCAGCAGCAGCAACAAAATAAAAAAACAATTATTTCCACAAAAATAAAATACTACGTAGTACAAATTAAGCCATTTCTCCGAGCTGCGCACCTTGTCCATGCGGCTCTTGGCCGTGGACTTGACGGCCACGTACTCGATGCTGCGCTTGCGCCGCGCCTTGTACACGAACGAGTGCGTGCCGCGCCCGATCTCGTCGTAGATGTTGTAGTTCTCCATCGCCTTTTGCGGTAAAATGGATCACTAAAATACGCCTTTTGGCGGAGCAGGATCTGGTGTGGCGCACACCAGAAACCCATGCGAAATCATGTGGTCTCGTTCTTCTTCCTTCCCTTTCTTTTTTTCTCGCAGAGCCAAATATACAGCCGCGCACCCAGGACACCTGCCGGCTGCCGCCCCTCGCCGTCTTCTCCTCCGCCGCCAGCCACAGCCAGACCGCGAACAGGAGGTACGTGCATGCACTGGGCGATTCGCTCTCGTCCCGTGCCGGTTGCACGCCCCAGCGACGTCGGCAGGCCGCGGGATATCTGCTTGAAGCTCCATATCATGGTATTTTTTATTTACTTACGAAATTATTGTTTTCTACGGTTATTTACTAGATTTTAACTAGCGAGCCAGCATGTCGTACGCGTACCTGTTCAAGTACATCATCATCGGCGACACCGGTACGCTGCCAGGCGCGGAGGAGCCGCCGGATCGGAAAGATTCAGTGCTAAGTTTTTTTGGTGTTCTGTTGCTATTGTGCTGCTGCAGGCGTGGGCAAGTCGTGTCTGCTGCTGCAGTTCACGGACAAGCGCTTCCAGCCGGTGCACGACCTCACGATCGGCGTCGAGTTCGGCGCGCGCATGATCAACATCGAGAACAAGCAGATCAAGCTGCAGATCTGGGATACGGTACGCTCTGGTTGGGCCGTTGGTTGACTGGGTTGAACTGGCGGCTCATTGGGGCTGTTTGCGTGTTGCGGCAGGCCGGCCAAGAGTCGTTCCGATCCATCACGCGCTCGTACTACCGCGGGGCGGCCGGCGCGCTGCTGGTGTACGACATCACGAGACGAGAGACGTTCAACCACCTGACGAGGTGGCTCGAGGAGGCGCGCCAGAACTCCAACTCGAACATGGCCATTATGCTCATCGGCAACAAGAGCGACCTGGAGCACCGCCGCGCCGTGAGCTTCAAGGAGGGCGAGCAGTTCGCCAAGGAGAACGGCCTCATCTTCCTCGAGACGTCGGCCAAGACTGCCGCCAACGTCGAAGACGTACGTGACGTGAGGCTATCGGCTGCAATACTTTACTTGATGTTCTAACTGGTGTTCTGTGCGGTGGAATGTGTGCAGGCCTTCGTCAAGACGGCGTCCAAGATCTACTCGAACATCCAGTCGGGTGTCTGCGACGTCACCAACGAGGTTTGTCCTACACGCGCTCTTTGTGCTTGCTGCAAGTATCTGACCCTCTATATGATTATCTGACACTCTGTATGATTCACGCAGGCACATGGCATCAAGGTGGGCATGACGGGCTCGCCCGGCCCTGGCGGCTTCGGCAACTCGAACCCTCCGGCCAACCGGGGTTGCTGCTGAAGGCGCTGCTAGCCGTTGCACGGGTCAAGTGACGTAGGACTCGCACACGAAGAGTCCCAGTAAGAGCCAAGAAAGCCGTTCAGACAGACCTAACTAATAGCTTTCCCTTCACAGACTTGCACGAAACACAAGACAAACTCGACGTCACATTTGCCCATCAAGTTCCCCACGACTACCGCAAAATCAGATCGTACTTTGCATGACACCTTTTGCCACACAGACCGTACACAAAACCCATTATCAGGTCAATTAGCTCGATCACCTCTGATCCCATGGCGGCGTCGTCGCTTGCGGAGCTCTCGGGCGAGATCCTGGAGGTGCTGGAGCCTCTTCTGGACGTAGAAACACTGGTGCATCTGTCTATGACCTGTCGTTTCCATCTGGAGGCGCTGCGAGCGCTCATTGAGGCGCGGTGCAAGCGCGAGTGCTTCACGACGTACTTGAGCCCGACGGTGGCTTCGTACCGCATGCAGGCGGCGGTGCCGGCCACGTGGAGGCAGCTGTACGCAGCCTTCAGCAGCCTCCGGAGGCTCCGCTGGGAGGTCTGCAAGGCCGACGGCGCGTCGTCGTCGCTGCGTGCGCTCAAGTCCGACAATCAAGAGTACGAGTCCGACACGACCGCTTCGTTCCTGGTGCGCAGCGGCGGTCACTACTGGTTCAGTGTGTTGCAGGCCAGAATCGCCGAGGTGACGCTCGGTGGAGACCAGCAGCGGCAAAGTGAGAACTCTGAAGCCACGAAGTCCAGTCGACTGGAGGCGCTGCCGTTCCTGCAGTCGCCGCAGCAGATCACTATGGGCAAGTGGGAGAAGATCCGAGCGGCGGGCAAAGGCCCGTGTCCACGACGCAACCACTCCATGACGTGCTTGACCAATGCACGCTGTGCTAGAGGGTTGCTGGTGAAAGCGGATTCTGCTGGATATGGCGGCGGTGGAGCTGTCGTGGATGAGGAGGAGTCGGTCGTGGACGTCCGACGGATTATTTTCTTCGGAGGACAGTCGGAGGGCATCCCGTTTGAAGCTTTTGACGACCTTTACTTACTTTGTGTCGAGGCCGTGGCTGCAGGAAGTGAGAAGAAGGCTCGTGCTGCATGGGTGGAGCCGAATGTGGTGGGAAAAGCGCCGTCACCGAGATGCGGGCACACGGCGACGTTGCTGTCCCCTGAGCTGCTGATGATCACGGGTGGGAGCATGGGCGTGTCGCCTATTTTGACATTGGATGTATTCCTGCTGCATATTAGCGGGTGCTCGGGTAAGTACTGTGTAGAGCTAGAGTGCATTTCTTCCTTGGGCTAACTGAAAGATTTTCTTGTGACAGACATCCGCTGGTCGACGCCTTCGTGCTGTTCGAGGATACCAACAGGTCGATCATTGCACGATGTTTATAGGTAAGGTGCACGCTTAGCTTCTGCGTCGGCATGGATCACTGACGGCTGATCTTTGATAAACCAATTTCAGGGTGTCAGACAGTGAAGTGATCATTTTTGGCGGCCGTCAGGTGAGGATATCTTGCAAAGACTCCGTTGATGCCTCAAAACTTGGGCTAACTTCAATTATGTGGATAGATTCGGCAATCGAATGGCCTACTAGATGTACACAAATTGCAGATCACCACAGCGCTCGACGATTTGGGCGACACCAGCTACTCGATCGAGTGGTCGGAACCTCGGTTGTCTGGTTCGCTGCCCTGCTCACGACGAGGCCACAGCACGAACACGATCGGCCCTCGCATGCTTCTCTTCGGAGGCCAAGACGAGTCCACCGGCCAGCTCCAGAACGACGTTCGCGTGCTCAACATCGCGCAGCAGAGGTGGCAGCGCCTGGATGTGCCCGGCGAGGCCCCGTGCCCTCGGCGCGGCTTCAAGAACCAGTATTTCGGGACGACGCTCGTCATCTCCAGCGGTTTTGTGCGCTCCACGCAGGCAGGCAAAGTCAACCACCAGCTCCCAGATAGCGACGTGCACGTATTATCTTTTTTTTAAATCCTTTTAATTATCTTTTTTT
>JAHWLF010000864.1:0-10653 GCA_024679295.1 Phytophthora parvispora
CGCCTGAACGCCGCCATCATGGGCGAGCGCAACCCGCGCGGCATCCCGTCCGCCGTCTTCGTGGTGCGTAATCAACCGCAAGAAAACAAAAAAAACTATCTCAAAACCGGTTTTTCCCACGCCACTAATGCATTTTCGACACTTGTGACTCGCCATTTTCGACACGATGGCACCTCTGTTTTCGACAATAATGAATTAGGACTCCGTGGACACCTTCATGGACGCGTGCGGCGTCAAGAACATCGAGCCGCTCGTGGGCGCGCTGCAGCAGATGTACAGCAAGTACAAGTTCATGGAGACGAGTCTGCAGAAGAACCGCGACACGTTCAAGCGCAAGATCCCGGACACGCAGAAGGACCTGGACATGGTGCGGCACCTGCTGGCCAAGCGCGACGAGGGCGAGGCGCTGCACACGCAGTTTAACCTGGCCGACAACGTGTACGCCAAGGCGGCGGTGGACTGCTCCGTGGGCAAGGTCTGCATCTGGCTGGGCGCGCAGGTCATGGTCGAGTACCCGTACGAGGAGGCGCAGGAGCTGCTGGAGCAGAACGTGGCCACGGCCACGGAGAAGCTGGTGCGCGCAGCTGTCGATTGAGGGGCCCGAGAGTGGAGTTTTGACAGAGTTATGGTGGCGTCTGCATTTTAGGGCCAAATTGAGGAGGATCTGTCGTTCCTGCGCGACCAGATCATCACGACCGAGGTCAACATCGCGCGCATATTTAACCACGACGTGCGCCGCCGCCGCCAGGAGAAGGACGACAAGCTGGTCGCGGAGCTCGAGGCCAAGTGAGGAGCTCGGGTGGTGCGATCTGAGGCGAAGGGGGGGCGTGGGCTCCCACGCCTCGAGGCCGCAACGAGTAGTTCGACCGCTAGCCGTTTTCAAAAGCACGTATGGTGTTCCCTTGACACTCACTGTTGTTGCTGTTTGCTTGTTTGTCTGGTGGAGTGTGTGGGGTTGGCTTGTTAGTTTACAGGGACACAAGACCATCCGAAGGAAGAGGCGGCCGATTTAGCTCCCCAACAGCTTTCAAGCGTCTCTTGGCAAGGCACGGCAATGGACGAAGCGCAGACGCTCGATCACACTGCTGCGGAGGATGGATGGGAGGTACGGCAAGACGAAGCCAGCGGCCAGGTGTACTACTGGAACTCCATCACAGGAGAGACATCGTGGGAGCCCCCGCCGCATCTTGCTGAAGAGTTTTCGAGTGTAGGTGATGTAGTGCCTCCGTGGACACAAGCCTATGACGACAGCGGCCGGGTTTATTATCTGAACACGGAGACGATGGAAACGCGGTGGACACCACCACCAACTGCAGGCGAACCTCAAGAAGAAGGCGCTGGTACCTCGAACTCCGACGTGTTAGCGATGACTGGAGGCGGAGGCAGAAGACCGTCGACCGCGGAGCAAATGGACGAGCTGAACCGATTACTCAGTGGTGACGATGGAGATGAAGGGGGCGAGGAGGAGGAATCTCCAGAACATGACGGCAGTACGACTGATCTTGGCGCGGCTAGTGAAATGTCATCTCCCGTCTCGAATCAAGCAGCACCGCCTACTGTGGACAACGATGGCGAGTCTTGTCCGTGGATGATGTTCGTCAATGAGGATGATGGTGTGCCCTACTACTACAACCACGTCACTGGCGAATGTCTGTGGGATCCACCGGAGGAATTTTTACGCTTCCATCAAGAGCAGGAGCAGGACCAAGCACAAGCACAAAAACGACCACAGCTTGGAGAAATTGATGAAACAACTGCCATTGGAGGTGATAGCAATATCCTAGCTGCAACTGCGAACACAGAAGACACTCAAGCACAAGAAGAGCCCAGTAACTCTACAAGTAAGCCAGGGTCAACGGCGAATAGTGCTCGTCTAAATAGTGCCGCGATGCAAGTTGAAATCACTCCCGAATTCGAAGAAAAGGTTCGACAAGCTATTGCAGCTGCCTCCAACACACCTGTGGGGTCCGGCAGACTCACGCTCGTTCGCACACCAACTCAACAGCAACTCGGACCACGAACGGGACGCTCGACAACTGGCGGGGCATCAGCTCGAAGTATTCCGATCTCTGGGCGTCCACGTAGTGGAGCTTCCCGTCCGTCGTCTGGTGGAGCAGGCAGCCGACCTCGAACTCCAGGTGGGGGTGGAGCCCCGTCGGGAGTCGATCCAATTCTACCCACAGAAGACGCTTCATCGACATATCAAGAGGAAGTCTCGGCGAGTACTGCTGAAGATGATCCCCAGTACGATCTTGTAGTGGACCCCGGGGAGGACTCTCCTCTTACCAACGAAGAAGACCAATTCCGTCTCAACACTGAAGTCCCTGGTGAAGAGTATGATGCCGATGTCGACAATTACCGGTACGGACAGCCAAGCACCAGCACATTGGACGCTGAAGCAAACATAGTTGAAGCTGATAGCAGGTTGCTTATTGACGACGCAGTCTTCGAAACTGAACTTGATGTCCAAGTGGAGGCAGCGGAGGCGGAAGTCCCAGCTGTGGAATATGGTGCTGGAATCAACAATGACGAGCAGCAAATTATGACCACGGACGAAACTGAAGCAAACATCGTTGAAGCTGACAGCAGATCTCTGTTTACCGAGGATGAACTCGTCGAACCTGAACCTAGCGTTCAAATTGAGGCAACTGGGGCGGAAGTCGCCTTGAGTAACGAGGCTAATGATACCCCGGACGGATCTCTCGCGGCCCTGGAAGCCCCTTTCGACAATGACTCCGATAGCCAACTCGAACCAGTGACTGCAGAGATAACCTTAGGCAATGAAGCTGGAGCCTTCAAGGACGAAGATGACCCCGTTGCCGAATTCCAAGTTTCAAGTGACGTGATGAAAGAAGTAAACTCGACTACTGGATTCGCTGTGGATACCGTAGCATCCGAAGAAGACCCTATGGGCGCGTAT
The DNA here is from genome assembly GCA_024679295.1 of Phytophthora parvispora. Taxonomy (NCBI): domain Eukaryota; phylum Oomycota; class Peronosporomycetes; order Peronosporales; family Peronosporaceae; genus Phytophthora; species Phytophthora parvispora. The sequence goes on from JAHWLF010000864.1 coordinate 2,921, forward strand.
TCTCAAACGATAAGCGCCACAGAGTACGCAGCGTTGACGCTTCAATGCATGGCGCGGTGCTTTATCGCGCGACAGCGGGTTAAACGCAGACGAGCAGAACAGCATAATCTTACCCCACCTGACACGCTAGGGCCTCTTCCAGAGTCAAGTGTGGATGCTGCAGCTTCTGGTGCAATGCCAGAAGAGGGGCATGAAAATGCACAAGTGCGCCCCAAACAAGCAGAAGAGATAGAACTCCAAAAAACTGCCGACTCAAGCTCACCACTCGAAGCAAAAGAAACACTACGCAACGTTGATAGCTCCCCAATAGTGAGCACTGATCAGGAGGCACTTCTACCAGTCGAAGGTCGAGATCTCGGAGGATCCATCGAGCCACAACCAAGCGCTCCCTCAGCAGCGCTATCAGTGCGAAGCAACGAGAAAAACACGACAACTTCAGCTCAAGAGCAATGCCCCCGCCGAGGCCCAGTGTCCATATCGACGCGATTGCCTTCTGTGCTGGACGTGTCCAGGTATTTTCCTCCACGACGCAGCCAGCCATCATCTGGCACCCAGGCGCGTAGTTCAGCGGACCCAACAGAGCCCGTAGCGATTACCCGAAAGAAAGTTGAGCTGGAATCACCACCTCGACGTCGTCGATCATCTCAGCAAGAAGCTGAAAAACTGCAAGCTGAGTTGGAGGCGCGGCGCAAGGAGGAAGAGCGCATTCAGCGCGCCCAAGTCGTCGAGTACCAACGAATTTGGGTCGAAAGTAGGAAAGCCTTCGAAGCGGAGAAGCAGCGTTTGCTGGCGGAAAAGCTGGAGCATGACAATCAACGTATCCACAATATTGCAGAGGAGAAGCGTGCACGAATTCAGGCTCGACGTGAACGAGATGCCAAACGTTTTCAACGCGACAACGTACCAGGCAGCGAAGCAGATCGGCTGGTGTGGGAACACCTTAAGACCCAGGGCCGTCCAACCGAGCAGAGTGTGGCTCAGTTCCGTGGCGCGCTAGCACAAGCGCTTGATGCCGCGGAGTTCCCGAAAAAAATGTGCGCTGAGCGAGCTCGAGAGCTGCGTGAGCGCATTGATCGGTTGCATCGGACAAGTTGGGCGCTGGATTCGCAACTGGAGTCCGTGGAGCTCGGGCTGCTGTCCGAGCTGCACCCCCTCACGAGCTACCAACGTCCACTGCAAGCGAAATACGCAGCGAATCTTCGTCGCCGTCTCGAAAGCATGATCAACATGGTGCAGTCGTGGCAGCGCGTACTCGATGAGTGGGAGACTAGCAAAGAGAATGGTTCTACCAGCAGATACTGGGACGCCATCGAGTCCCGGTACGATCCGTCCTCGGCAGCCTTCACGGACGACGAAATTCGACGCCACTACTTATTGAACGCCTGGCGCGGAGCAGTCGGAGGCGACTCGTTGTTGCACGTAGCAGCGTGGAATGGCTGGGAGGAGCATGTTCGGCTGCTCGCTGAAGAAGGCGCAGACGTCAACGCGGTGGACTCGAGCGCGAGTCACCGGACGCCGCTTCACGAGGCCTGTCGAGCCGGCCACGCGCGAGTCGTGGAGCTGCTGCTTCGTTCCGGCGCTCGTCTGAGTGCCGTGGACGTCAGTGGCGACTCACCGCTGCACATCTCGTGTCGAGGAGGTTGGACTCGCGTCGTGCGCATCTTGCTCATGGCTGCGAACGACCTTGGGGACGACGCCGATCAACACTCGCTGACTCTGGAAGACTTCTTCAACCTCCGCAACGGCAAAGGGCGACGCGCGATGGAGGTGGCGACGCTGCCGTCTCTGGTGGAGGAGCTCGAGAGTGCGTTGAGTAGATCGTGCGTGTTGTGCGGTTAGTGGCACCATTGCTGACTGAAGACTGAGTTTGTGTGTGTGTTTAGACTACGACTACCAATTGAACGGAACTCAGCAGAGTAATGGAGGCAAGCACAAACACGGCAGGAGTTGAAGACACCTGCGTCTTCTTTGGCGAAGAGCTGGTGCATGTCGGTGGGCGGCACGCGGACGGCCTCGCAGACAACGTGGTTGCCGTCCACGAACTCCAGGAGGTAGAGCTTGGCAATGGGGCCCGCGTCCGACGCAGCCGCCTGGAGGAACGGATGCACCTCCACGGTACTGAGGCGCGACACGATGTTGCCGTATTGGGCCGTGTCGTGGGCGACCAGCAGAACTTTGTTTACAGTGATCAGCGGCCAGCGGCTCCAGGTGCGCGACGATATCCCTGGTGAGGGATCCAGCCGTGATGTTGGGCGGCGTTGATGTCAGCCAGGACGGAGCTGCGTCGGAGAGCGCGTTGGCTCGGGCAGCGAACGCGTCGAACTGCCAGTCGATGGCCAGCGCAATGCTGCTTCTCGTGGTGTCGGATGGAGCTCGTTCGTCGTCGCTGTCGCTGGGTGAAGCCATCGCGTAGTGGTATAGCACTCTCTTGTTCTCAACGGAGGAAATTAAAGACTGAGAGCTGCGGTGGCAGTTTCGTGACATCAACAGGCTGCAACCATAAGGAAAGGTGCCTTACCGTGTCGATTGCTGTATCCGAGATCGCACTTCGAGACGATTTTGAACTTTTGCTGTTCATTTGTAAGGCTACTTGCTCTCTCATCTCAGCTCTAAAGTTTTATTTTCTTGTGGTTTCACTGAACCCGAATGCCGCTGTTTAGGAAAGCCGTATATTCGTCCACGAAGTGTTTGTAATCATCACCACCGAAGCCAGCTTTTGCCATCCTCTGGGCAAGGTACTTCGGCGCAACATCCAAGCCTTTCCATGCCGCGTACGCCTCGAAACGCTTGGTCTTGCCGGCGATTGCAAGGTTATTGTAAAACACGGGGTCCTTTACAACACGATCCACCAAAGCCTTCAGCTCCTTTCTGCTCAGCGTTTCTGCGCCGGCGGCAAGGTTGGGCTTGAACCACCCTCCAAGCCCCCTATCTTCTTCGTCCTCGGAGCGCGTGCCGTCGTGAGGGGCTTCGACAGCCGAATGACTTGCAGGCAGCTGTGTTAGCGGCGCTGTCACTGGGTTGGTTATCGTGGCGGTGGATCCCGAGGTGCAGCTCACGTATAGGGTCGTTACAATGGCAACGAGAGCGGTAGAGCCCGAACGCATATTTGTTCTTTTCTTGAAAGCAACCGCAAATACAGCCGAGCTGGAGGAAGCAAGTGAAGGAATGAAAACTACTGGACGGGCTTCAGCGCCATTATTTTTCATTTTCTGGGTGATCTATTGGATTACACCGTTGGTGAACATTTGGCCTATTGATCGCCGTGATCACGACGGCTCGCAGACTTCAAGAATTGAAATGATTCTGTGCATCTCGAAGTCATTGAACGGTGACAGAGGCGGAATGGCATTCACACAACGAAAGACTTGAATACCCCCGTCATCTCCGGCTCATTCAGCGTTGTCATCGGCCGTGAAGGCGGCGACAGTCACAACTACAATCGAAGCACCTCTGTGGAAATAGTAGCTGCAGCCAATCATCTTGGTCCCTTGATCTCCACTTATAAGCGGAAACAGATCGTATTCGGTGATGGGTGTAGTACCGTGGCATGCATGCTCTACCAGTGTCCGTACTTGCACGTGTGCCGATATATCGTTAAATCAAATCTTGATCATTCAAAGGGCTGTAAACCATATACTTCATTAAATGAAGATGTTTAACCACAGAACGCTGGTTCGGATCATATACGCGAGAGAAGTCCGAAGATCCCTGAAACTAGGCATGCAAGCAGCATTACCTGAGACTGCGAGCCATAGTTCGCGTCTGTCATTGCGGAATTTCCATCTACGTATCTGCAACTCGTCAAACTATTGAGAGTCGGGATGCACTGTGTCAATACTACGGTAATAGTAGCTCAGTATTATGAACCAAACGCACGCAGTTACCGGGGAGTTGTGTACGAATTGGAGGTGAAATGGGCAACAAAGTTTCAACTGCGCGAGAAGCGAGAATCCAATTCCATGTCACGACATTCTGTGTAAGCGTGCTGCGTGACTGACAAGGCCAGCCGACCAGGATAGTTTACGTGTGAAGTTCATAAAAACTCATATCCTGCAGGACTGCTGAATCAGCAGCGTTGATGAACCACCGGGCACCGGAGAACGTAGAATAAAGTAACAACTGTGTGCATCAGGCAACTACATGCATGCATCAACCGTGCATGGATCACCAGCCGATTGATTATCTGTACTTATCCATGGATACCAGCGTGTGTTCTTGATAAATACTTCGTGCCTCAATAGTCTGCTGAGCGGAAGTGGTCAACAGCACATCCGCTCCTTGCGTTGTCGACAAACACTACCATCGTCGATGGTGATGGAGAATCTACGAGGGTGTTTGCGCCCCGTGGAAGCTCTTGGAAGACACCCCATGTCTTACAACAAGAGCATCCTCTCTCTTCCCGCTTTGCACGAATTAATTAATCCGAGAGCAGCACTCTTCACCAATGGAGCCGGTGCGCAAGCCACGCCCTGATGTGCAGACATCTGCCGTGTTTGTGTTTTTCGTGCCATTTTTCACGACAACGGGAGGCTTGTAATCACTGGGGCATCCACATATCGACGATATAGCGCTAACGGAAATAGAGCCACGCCAAAACTGCTTCGCTGTGTGGCGTGATTGGCACTCCGCTTCCCACGACAGGAATGAGCACCAGGTTGCTCGAAGGCATTGAGATCAGGGCGTCGCGCGTCGAGTTCGACTCGCTCGCGACACCGGAGACGCCGAAGGATGGTTTCAAGTCTCCGATGCTCGAAGAAGAAGAGGAGACCGTCCCGGAGAGCGCTTCGTTCGGGGCTTTGCTAGTCATTTCGATGCCTCGGATGGCCATCCGAATGGCGTGGGCAGCGCAGTGGGCGGCATTGGGGCCGTACTTGCAGACGATGCTGCCACGCTATGCGGTGCAGTTGACCCAGCTCTCAGGACCGCTGTGTGGTGTCTTGATGGCGCCCATTGTCGGCGTGTATTCGGACCAGCACACTTCGCGATTTGGTCGCCGCCGGCCGTTCCTCGTAGTAGGAGCATTATCTGCTGGATACTCATGGGATACACACGAGAGCTTGGAGATGCCCTGGGTGATGTAGGCTCTGGAAAACATGGAGAAGTTACGAACCGGAAATGGACAGCACTGCTCACGATTTTCTTCTACCTCTGGATGGACATCACTGTCAACGTCGCGCAAACTCCAGCGCTGCTGCTGATCTCGGACTTTGCTGGCAACCGACAAACTATCGGTGCTGCAATGGGGCAGGGATGGTCGACACTAGGAGCGATTGTTGTAGCAGCGTACACGGAGTTTTTCGGTGCGGCCTACAACTCGATGCATTGGTTCCTGGGAATGCTCTCCATCTTCATGGCAGTCTGTATCGGAGCAGCGTGCTACATGGCGAAGGAGACGCCTCTGGACCGGAGGATGATGGAGAAAAGAACGTGCTGCCAGAACATAACGTACGCGTTTGGATCAATTTTCTCGGCTGTGAGAACTCTCCCTGGGGTGCTGACGGTGTACTGCATCGTCATCTTCCTCAATCAGTACGCTTTTGCCGCTTATAATGGCAACAAGGGCATGTTCTTTGGTCTCGAGGTTTTTGAGGGAGATGCCACCAATTCAGCAACGTGTGGCGACGAGTGCTCGGAGGCTCAGCTAGACTATACCCGTGGTGTTCGGCTAGCTGGAGGTCTCGCTGACATGTTGTTCTGCGTTGTCGGGTACTTGTATTCGTGGATACTCCCGCCACTGGTGCGCCGGTTTGGAGCGCAACACATTGCAACACTTTCAACGATTCCTCAGGTGCTGCTGATGGTCATGGCATTCTGTGACGTCGTAGCACTGGACGTGATCATCGTGGCTCTCACGTCGATCACTATCAGCACATTCTTCGCGCTCGTTGTGCCTCTCATTGTGCACGTATTTGGCCACACCGCTGAAATCGGCGTGTATGTTGGCGTTATGAACTCTGCAAACTCTTTCGGCCAGCTGCTCAACTTCATCGTTGGCTCTGCTCTGGTGGAAACGTCAATGGGCTACCGATTGCCAGTCTTTGTTGGCGGTGTGGTCAGCCTGCTAGCGTTCCTAGTCTGCGTTTGCTTCTTTAGAATCAAGATGAACTCCATGTAACACCAAATGCACACCAGTATGAATATTTTCTCATCTCTTCATTCCGAGCCTGTAGGGGCAACTTCATCCAGGGCAGATCTCGACAGTCGACAAATGCGGATTTGGTCTCGGTTCGGGTACGAAAAGATCGGCTCGCCCATCTTTTCGAGGGACGAAGCCGTGATATCAACGTAGTCGATGTGGTGAGCTGCGAGCTGATCCAAAAATGCCTGAAAAGTTTTCTGGTTGCGAATTGTCGCCGCGAAGATCGCCACACGCCGTGGATGCTTTGCCGTGCTGCCTTCATCATTGCCTAGGAACGACTGAAGAACGTGCATCATGGGCGGGAACGCCGCGACGTCGTAGACGCAGTCCCCTGCTAGCAAGACATCCGGCCGTTCGTCTTCGTGGTCCGTAGCCTCCCAGGTTTCCCAGTCCAGCGTCTGCACCTCAACCGGGCAAAGGAACTTGCTCGCGTTGATCTCGACGTTGTAACGCAGATTCTGCATCACGTTGGGCGCATAATCCGTCAAGACAATGCGGCTCGAGCGGCACACGCAAGCCAGCACCATCCCCGTAAAGCCGACGCCAGCGCCCAGCTCCAACACCGTCCGGCCGCGGAAGTCGCTTTCGTGGGCGATGGCGTACTCCGCCAGCAGCCAGCCCGCCTCCCAGAGCTTGAGCCCCACCTCGTTGAACACCGACGCCACGCGGCAGGTCACGACCACGGGCGAGTCGGCAGTCGGCACCGTGTACGACACGTGGTGCATGGCCTCCGAGTTGAGCGAGTCGTCGGCCAGCTTGGCGTTCAGCACAAACTCCATCAACGCTTCCACGAGTCCGTCATCCACGTCCGCACACACCGCCTCAATCTCTGTCAGCGCAAACGCACAGCGTCGTCAGTTTACCAGCGTATTGCAGATGAACTACATCCACGGTCTCCGCTCCAATGGCGAGTCTCCCGGAAGTTGAAAGCTCAACTGTGGGTAGCAATAGCGTACCGTCCACGTAGCTCTTGAGGAACCTGTACGTGTACTTCCTCTGCGGCGCAAACTCGTCGCACACGGGGTCGTTCACCACCGTCCGCATCACTTGGGCCTGGCCGCAGTCGATTGACACACATCAGCCGTGTCACGACCATCCAGTCTATGAACAATTTTCGCTGCGCACCTGCAGCTCCAGCGACGCCCAGCGCTGGTCATCCTTGAACTGCGTCTTGAGCATGGCCATGACGTCCCGCACGGGCTCCATGGCGCGGTAGGCCTCCAGCACGCGCCGCAACTCCATGCTCGTCTAAATTCGCGAGTGTTTGAGGTTCTCGCACGGTATTTGAGTTTTTCGGTATCCCATTCGAGTTTGTGTACGTTAAGTATTTGAGTTTTTCTAGCGGGTTACACGAAGGATACGCTCGTTCCCAGCCAGTCACAGAGGCCCCCCGTATCGTAGCTGCTCGGCTCAGTAGCGAATCGACTCTCTATCTCCCACCCCACACGTACGTCAAGATGCCGACCGACACGAGCAAGTTCCAGCTGGTGCAGACCGCCAAGTTCTCGGTGCTGCACCCCGTGAAGGGCGCCAAGCCCATGAAGCCCATCGCCGCCGCCAAGAAGGCCGCCCCGGCCAAGAAGGCCGCTGCCCC
>JAHWLF010000865.1:0-10650 GCA_024679295.1 Phytophthora parvispora
CGCGAGGGACGCCATGGCTTGGGGGACGCGAGGGGGTTTTGCAAGTGGCGGAAAGAAGCAGAGGCCGGAGGTTTAAAGCCAGAGGGGAGAGAAAAAAACCGATACAGACGATCCTCTCAGTAGTCATCAGTGGAAACGGGGTTTGTATCCAGTATGACAGGTGGGAGGTGGTTAACTATGTGGGAAGTGCATTCTAGAAAGGACCTCGGGAGGTGAGTACGGGACAGGCTTTCGTACCATCATGCACTTTATCGTCGGGCTCGCCTGCGTAGTATGGCGCTCCTGGGTGCTGGAGTGGATAGAAGCTTTGGCTCCAACGCGGCACACCCCAGGACGGGGATAGGAATAGCAAGGGGTTCCGACGCCATGACTATGGAAAGGTGTGTCTGTATCGGTTTTCGATCGGATGGTTTTGGGGGCAATTCCGTAATCGTTCGTGCGGGTTTGTGGGGTTTAGGACTGCAACTTTCTGTTTTGTAAGCGTGCCGAGGAAACAAGACATTCAGTTGTTTTGATTTCTAAAGTCTGAAGTCGGGTTTGTGTAGGAGCAATACGGCTTGCCCAAGGAGTTGAGGTCTGCTTGCGCTCACACGGACAGGTTTTTGAGTTTTGGTCGATTGAATCTAAGCAAGGTCCATGTCAACATGAAAAAGCGTAGTGAGTGCCTTTGAGTTTAAACACTCCCTGCATACAATGCGGCTCTCGAAGACTTGAAGTTGTGATCCTGGCGGTTGACAGGAAGTTTCAGTCTCACACAGTGTCGCAGTGGTGCTATTGCTGTTACCGGTTGCTAGGATTTTTACGTAGTCTACATAGGAAATCTTTGACGCGGTACCGTATCGGGTAAATGTGTCTACCAGAGGAACACCGCAACCTGGGGTTTCGAATTGTGTAATCGAGCCAGGTTTAGTAAGGGAAGAAAAAGATCTAAAGAACATGAAACCATACCCTCGATTCCTTGAAATGCCACGAATCAAAGCAGTTCCAGATGTGGGCATTTGCTGGAAGTGACACCCGCAAATCAACCTAGCTACAGTACTTAATCCGCTCTTGAAGCTCTCCAGCTCGGTTTGGCGGTTGAAAAACCACACCCTGCTCTTCGTGATGACCACCAACGCGGTCGCGTTTGTATAGTGACTAGGGCTCAATCACTGAAGTAATAGATGAATGCACGTCAAAATTGTTGCTGTCGCCATTCAGAGCCTTCTGCATCAATGAAGTTCTGCATGAGTGAAGTCACGTAGGACCTAGCAAGCTCGGATCTAACGTTATTTTCTTGAACGCGGTTGGCATAGCGTCGAAAGGCCATTGGTGTTGGCATTCACTTCCAAATAGTTAGCATAAGCTCTGATAATCCCCAAAACTGCTCATCTGTCAGCACCGAATCTATATCAATCACGAATGCCGGCAGTGTGTTTTGAGCCGCCCTAATGTCTAGCCCACCTAGCACTATCTGGCTGATGTTCCCACTTGAATGAGCGCACTATCACAACGATGGGGTTGACAAGGGCGTCCTTTGATTTCATATTGGCGAAAAATGCGGTGAAAAATAAATCTAGCAGTCTAGTCACCAGCCTCTACGAGCAGTTCACATAAGGCCTTAGGGTCTGGTCATTCACAGGCGGGTTGTATTAGTCGATAGATGTTAGTCTGCTCATCAATGTGCCCCTAATGTCGTGCTCGACCTGAATGTTTGCTTTTCGAACTCAGCTCGTCTAACTTCTGCTCAATCGTGTCCAGTATATCCAATTTGTGTTCCAGCATATCAAGGCGCGCTACGATATCCAGCATATACGGAATACCGCCTCCATGCTGTGCTTCGTGATTTGTCAGAGAGCGATCGCTGTCATAAATCGATGATACTTCGGTTGACCGAAAACTGTCTTCTTTTGCCGTGCTTTTCGCGTAAGTGGTAGCGATCTGGGCCCCTTCCTCTTGTATAGTATGTGATGATTTATGCTGCTGCTCTACCGCCAGGTGCTCCAAGGAGGCCTCACACTCTTCCTCTCGCGCTTTAGGAAAGAGTTCGTTGAGGTATGACACTGTGAGCAGTGCATACATGGGCTCAGTATCTTGAAGCTTCTCCAGTGCTTCGTACAGAACAAGTGGCCGTATTCGTCCCCAGAATACAACTTGATGGCGGCAATTTCGGCTACGACAAAACCGAAGCCACAGCACGTCGTGCACCCTCGCTAGACCCTGCCTGAAAACGTTATTTGCTACTCGGCGAAAGTGCCAGCAGTTGTTCTGGTCTTTTACTTTCTTTTCGTCTCCGTAGGCATCCACCACAATTGCAAGTACGAGATTCAAAAGCACGAACGTCTCCATCCCCATGAAAAACCAGTAATAGGCAACAGAGTAATCAATATCCTTGATGCAGTCAAAGTCAAAGTCGCCGTATATCATGCTGGCACAGCTCTTCATGGCATTGAGAAGCGTCGAAAACTCCTCCACACTGTACCCGAAGAGCACAGTTCCAGCGATCGCGAATGCTACGAAGGCCACAACAAATATCACGGCGAAAGCCCTGAACGATCGAAACGCGCTCTTCATTGTTCGCGTCAATATGCTCAATCCAACGTGGTGGCGAAACGTGTTTAGGATTCGAAGCCCGAGGATCAGAATTGTAGCAGCGGCGACCAGACGAAGCAGCACAGTGAGGTTGGTGACTCGGCGCAACGATTTACTCACATATTCAAGGTCATTTCGTGTCTCGTCGTCAGATTGACCTCCCTGTCCGAGAGCAGTGAGTTTTTGCAGGAAAGATGAATCCATTGTAGCACGCTGCGTGATAACTACCACGACGTAAAAGCAGATCACCATCGGCCCTCTGAAAAAGTCTACCACGAGCCAGACGTCTGGAAATACTCGCGATGTGATGTTCGCAAGTGGCTTCCCAACCTTGTTCCAGTCGCCAGTGGGCGTATCTCTTTTCGTTCTCGCGGACATGTATGCTCTAATGTACGATACCACGTTGAAAATGAAGACCAGTGGAGAGAACCATAGAACCGCGAGAGCATCTACCATAATCGGGGTCGCAGACGAAAACTGGTTCAATGGCGCTGATGTGGTCGACGCGCTAGGCTGGACATAGCCACCAGCATTGAAGTCAAACTGCAACCTCGTGACAGCATATCCGCGAAGCTCGCCGTTTACAGTAATAATCTCGATGGTCATTCGCTGTGTTGAAAAATCGAGCCAAGCTCCACTTTCTCTCTTGGCATTCAATTTAGCAATCGCGTAAGAGGCATTCGTGTCCATACTGATGAATAGATTATCCGTCGTCGTACTAGAAGAGTCATAGCAGCTCGAGTAAATGTTGGTGAGGAATGCTGGTATCTCACACGGTGCCTCCTCCATACTGGTCACCTCGAAGTGAACGGCGCCAAACACCTTGTTGAAGGCTGCAACGCGGTTCTTCTGTAGCTCGGACAACGCATCGCCGTTGTAGTCGGTGGACACGAAGACTTGCGGGATGAAAGTATTATTAAGCCAATCGAAGATGTCGGGAATGGTATCGATTTCAAAGAACGAATTGTCTGTAGAGCTGTCACCGCCTAACGTTGAGAGCGCCGAAGAAATCCCGTGGTGTTGGTAGTACATTCTTGAGGTCGGGATGTGAAGGAACATCACAGTGGCGAAGAAGGCGAAGGAAATGATCGAGAAGATGATCCTCTTCATGTCTGTCGCGTGCTTGTTGTCGTGCCAGAGAATGTCGATGGCCATTTGAAGCGTTATGTTAGGAGTACTTCTGGGTCTGTCAAGTTTGCTTGAGAGATATTCTTCCCCGTGCTGGCAGGAGTTGCATGGGTCGTCCACGACTGGCATCTCCATATACATATCCTCTAGCATCACCATAGTTACTGCAACTTGAGATTCCAAGACCCGAATAATGAGGTACCAAAGGGAAGTCTTGATAGGAGTCGGCACTTGCGAGAAATTTGCAAAGTGAAGTCAGGGGTTCTCAACCAAGCTGACCACAGCTAAGATACGTTGACATGGACAAGTGACCCAGCGCTCTAAATGAGCTTCATTCAAACAAAAACATGTCGTAGGCAATCCAAGTGAGAGGTCGTACTCCTATCGTATCCGTTGAACGGGGCCTGGCTACATGTAGTTATATTGTTCTCGTTGCACGCAGCAGCACTACTCGTCACCAACCTGTGCAAAGCACTCGTACATAATCGGCAGTTCGTCCCGAGATATCTTGCGGTCATATCGTTTGGAACTTGGAGGCTGCCAGTGACGCCCTCGCGAGTGCCGTCTTCGCCTGCACTTTTGCCAGCTTGGCCTTGCGGATCTGCTGCTCGATCTGATGCCTCTCCTTTTCCATGCGATGCCACTCCTTCTCTATCCCGAGACGCTGCTTATCGAGCTGCAGCTTTCCACGCTCCAAGGCCAATCGGCCGTCTTCCTGGCTGCTGGGCAACGTGAACGAATCTGCAACGGTGACGGATCGTTGCTCGTCCTGCTGCGCTTTGCCGAAGGCAAGTTGGAAGCATCTTCATCACGGGTAGTCCTCGCCATCTCGCCTCAAAGTTAAGGTTATCAATGACCTTGAGATAGTCTCAACTCCCGAAGTGTTGTCGGAGATAACTTCTCCTGCATTCTCAGGCGCCATCGGCCGAGAAAGACAAGAAACCACTTACCATTTCGAGGTTCTAGGATATTTTTTCATGTTCTAGTTGAAGTGGTAGTTTTGAGGCAAATGGTTCCGACGCTGAGCGTGGCCGCTCGCTGAGGTAAAGGCACTCCTCCACAGCATGCTGGCGGCGCTGGAAGAATCGCCTCGGTGACTGCAGCTTCAGCTACGAACGAACAAGCCAGAATCGATGATTGGCCGAAGCAGGTCTTCCTATCCGCTTTGCTATCATGGTGGCGACATGTGGCCAACTCGTCTGTTTAGTTGGTACGTTTCGCGCTGCTGCTGAGCTCTGCCCCGCCCGAACACGTCGACCATGGCGCTTGAGCGCGCCGGTTCCCCCTCCGAGCGATTGCCTCGACTCAATCTGGACGAGCACCTCGAGCCGACCGCCACTTCGTCCGCTCGGAATGGTGCCACGTCAGACACGCAGGACTCGACCAAGACGACCAAGACCCAGGCGCAATCATCGCCCAAGGAGCTTGGCGAGAAACTCCATCTCCAGGACGAACCGGTGGACACCCGCGAGCTGTCGAAAGCTCGACAGTTCCTGAGTTGGGTGCAGCACCTACGTGATACCTTCGGTACTGCGTTTCTGGTGCTGATCACCGTCGTGTACGTGGTGCAAGGCTTCTCGAGCTTCACGGCGCTGGCTGTCAACTACTTCTTCAAGGACCATTTGCACCTAAGGCCGACCGAGTCGCAGCTTCTGCAGATGCTCATCAAGGTGCCGTGGAGAGCCAAACCCGTGTACGGCATTCTCTCGGACAGCTTGCCGCTCTTCGGCTACCACCGCAAGTCCTACATGATGCTGTGTAGCGTCCTGCAAACGGCCGCTTCGCTCACAATGGCGGTGCCCGATCTCGTCACGACGCCGGCGATTGCGGTGCTGATGCTCATGCTGCAGAGTTTGTCGGTGGCTGTGATCGACGTGGTGATTGACGCGCGAGTCGTGGAGATCTCGAGACTGGATCCGATAAACGGTCCGAATGATCTCCAGTCTTTGTCGTGGATAGCAACATCGCTGGGCGGCATGCTCGGTGCCTTCCTGTCTGGTCCAGCGACGGACGACCTAGGTGTGCGTGGCGTTTTCTTGGCTGCTGCGTTGGGCCCGGTTACTACGTTGCTGTTCTCCATGACTATGGAGGAATCCAAGAGCACGTTGAGCAAGCGTGACTTTGTTACTTCGGCGTCCAAGCAGCTCCGACAGCTCAAGACTGCCATTTGCACTCCTGTGGTCTGGATGTGTGCGCTCTGGGTCTTCATCTCACACGCCATCAGTCCTGCGTACACGCAGGTTCTGTTTTTCTTCTCGACGGACGTGCTGCACTTCACCCCGGAGTTTTTGGGAACTGTGTCGGCCATCGGCTTCATCTTCCTGATGATCGGAACGATGATGTACAACATGTTCTTCACGAATGTGTCGTTCCGCCGGATCTTCATGGCCGCGCAGCTCTGCCTCGCTCTCGTCTCGCTGGTTGATGTCGTGTTGGTGACGCGGACCAACCTGAAGCTTGGAATTCCGGACAAGGCCTTCGTGCTGGGTGACCACGTGGTTGCAGACGTTATTGGCCGTCTCAAAACGATGCCGATCATGGTCCTGTGCGCCAAACTGTGCCCCAGGGGAATCGAGGGCACGCTGTTTGCACTGCTGATGTCCATTTCCAATCTCTCCTACAGTGTGAGCGAGTTCTGGGGCGCGTTTGTGTGTGACTGGATGGGAATTACCCAGGACAAGTACGAGAACCTGTGGTTGGCCATCGTGATCCGTAGCGCGCTCAAGGTGGTGCCGATCTTCTTCCTCTTTCTAATCCCATCGACGGACCCTCAGGAGATTATCGATAAGATGGACTTCAGTACGCCAGCTCACACGGAAGAGGAGGACGACGACGATGATGAACACGCCGGCACAATTCGAGAAGATCATGCCGTGGACACCTGCTCGCCTTCGGAGCAAGTTGTGTTGAAGGGCACCGCCGGCTCTGTCGTTTAAAACCCGTTAGCTTCGTCTACTCCAGGCACTTTATAAAATATCGATTCACCGCAGGACATTAGCGTCATTAGCGTAGATACTTGGTAGGACACCATAGTCAAAGTCGGTAAATGCATGTACATGTAATCGGCACTCTGCTGCAAATTCTACATTACCACGCCTATATTTTCATGCCGGAAAGTGGTTTGGAGTGGTCGGGATCAAAGCGAGATACATCGTCAAGACAGCAGCATTTACGTTGCCTCCGCAGCTAATTCGTTTATAAATCAAATCTTTACTACGCTACCTACGCTATAGCTACCAAAACCAAAATCGGAGGCTACGTCACACCACCTAGAGGATTCCGAGACAAGCTCGTTGGTACTTGTCGTACCAGCGCGTCCGCCAATTGTTAATGGACTGGTCGATCAGCTGGTTCACGAACACTTGGCAGGTGCTCGTACGAGCGCCAGGTTTGAGCCGCGCGCGAAGACCCTCGATCACCGCCTTCTTCCCGCCAGCAAAGCACGGCAAGTCGGCGTTGCCCACAAGCATCATCTCCACTAGCAGCACGATCTGGTCCATGTTGCGACGCAAGGCCAGGTATGCACGGATGCACAGCGTCCGGAAGTAGCGGAATGACGAGCTGCGCGGACCGCCCATCAGCTCAACGAACTCGTCCGTGAGCTTGAATGGGGCCCGCTCAAAGTTCCAGTTGCTGCCAGGGCTGTTGGTGAGCAAAAAGCCAAAGTCGATGTGGATCACATGACCGTCCGTGTCCACCAAGATGTTGCCGTTGTGGCGATCCTTGATCTGGAACACGTAGCAGACGATCGAGTAGGCGGCAAGGCTTTCGATAAAGTTTCGCTGCGCTCGAGCAAAGCCCGTGGTCTCCTTCTCACCGTGGAGACGAGTGTAGAAATCCCTGTAACGACATGAAGTACAATCAGTCTAGTGCTTATAGCAATGTCGCGATAATTGAACGACGTACAGGAGTGTAGTATATCCAGGGTCGTTACGCTTGAGAGAGTCGAGCGACACGGTGTCAGGAACTGCTTCGATGAGACCAGTTTTAGCTGACGTGGCAATCACGTTGTAGGGCCTACAAGAAAGCACAACATCAGTCAATACTTCCATCTCGAATAAACAAGTTTGTGCAGAAACTCACCTCAGCGAAAGAGGAAGGGAGTACTCGCGGAAAATCCGGTCGCACTGCGCAATGAGTTGCGCTGCAAACTGTTCCTGGCGCAGATCGTCGTTGCTCTTGACAATCACGGATAGAAGTCGCCAGCCAGGGTGATCACCGAATGGAGATTCACGACGAATGCGTGCTTCCTTCTCGCTCCAGCGCTCACGGAACACAATCATCGGCTTTTCGTCGTCATCAGACTCCTCTAATTCCTCCTCGGCATCTGCCTCCAGTGCGTCTGCGTCAGCCGCTTCCGCGTCAGGCTCATCGTCAGTGAGACCATCTTCAAGATCGAACTTTTCTTTCCAAGCGGTTGGGTCAGCAAAGTCGAGGCTCACACTCAAATCACGCGGCCGCTGCTGAGGAAGAGCTTCATCCTGAGAGACGATTTCACTCTCGTTAACAGAGATCGCTATAGGCTCTGGAATACCTGTAACTTCGGCGTTGTCGTTGAGGGAAGATAAAGGTTTGCTATCGCTCGCAGAAATAGGGTTCAAGGCATTCTTCTCTTGATCCGCAGGAGGCTGCTCTACGGGTGCAGTGGTGGGCTTGCGAGAGAACCAAGATACAAACGAGGCCGGTTTCTCAGTTGGCTTCTCCACAGGCGAACGTTCAGGCTCGCACTCAACGCTTTCGTTGTCTGAAAAGAGTCCATCACTGGAGTCCGTATCCTCGCCATCCGCATCCTCAGCAAGAGGGTCATCCGTGAGTACTCCTTCACTTTGCTCAAGCGAAGACACAGAATCAGTCGATCCGTCTGCAAGGTCGTTGTCGGAAGGAAGCGCTTCCTTCGACTCTGACTCTTCTCCATCGGCCTCGTCCGCCTCAAGGTCGTCTGATGCTCCATCTTCGCTAGGCTCAAGCGAGGAAACCGACCCATCGGCTTCTGCAGTGTTCACTTCGATGTTGCCTGGAGGCTTCTTTGAAAAGAGAGACCCGAAAATGCCAACTGATTCAGCAGCGACAGCCGTAGCCTTTGCCATGGTACCCTCATGCGTTTCTGCACACTCTTCACAACTCGATTCGGTGGCCTCACTCGGTTTCAGGTCGTCCTTCACCACCATTGGGGCCTTAGCTGGCTCCGACGCATCGACAGACTTTTTCGAAAACAATGACGAGAAGAGACCGCCACTCTGAGCAGGAATTGATGAGGGAGCACAATTTTCTGGCTTCACAGCCTCGGGTGCTTCGATCTCCACAGGGCCAGTAGATGCACTTTCATTATCTGCTGCCGATAAATCCTGCTTTTCATTTGACCCCGAGCAAGCGGGCTGAACTTGCGGAGCATCGACTTCGGCCTTCGGCTTCCTGGAAAAGAGCGACGAGAAAATTCCACTGTTTGCGCTGGGCACAACAACGTCAGAAGTCGGTATAGCTGACTCCGTAGACACAGCCTCGTCGACAACCGATTTGCTTCCTGCAGTCTGCTCGATATCACCGCTGCGTTCATGTTGTTCCACGTCATCGCAATCCGGTACTGACACCGTTTCACCAACTCCAGCAATCGCCTCGCTATTAGTATCAATGCTAACTGGCTCACCGCCCTCACCTGCATCAAGGGCCACTTCTTTCTCTGCTGCGTCCTTGCCCTCAGTTTGTTCAGGCACATCGCTTTCCGCAGTGTTCCCTGACGTGTGCTCCTGGACCTGACCATTGTTGCTCTCTTCATCTGCCTCTTCCTGTGCCTTCTTCGAGAACCAGGATGAGTAAAAGCTGTCAAATTGTCCACCAGATCGAGCCGATGCGCTCGAAGAATAGTCTTTGATGCTGCGACGGCGGGGCCTCGGCAGGTTCCATTGGCCCAGCCGATCCTGCTGCTCTTCTTCTGCTCTGTGCAGATCCTCGTCTTCCTGAACGCTCTTTCTGGGTTTCCGACCGGCTTCCTCTTTCTCGTCGTCACCATCTTCACCATCCAATACATCATCCGTTGGTACGTCGCCATCTTCCTGCAGTGCAATCGACGATTCCGCCGATGCGGGGGCGATTTCCTCTTCGATTTCAGGCAGCGGGGATGCCACGCTCGGCGACGGCACGAAGCTCAGCTCGCTTTCAGGCGAGGTGCTGCTTGACATGGGCGAATCATCCAGCGGTAAATGCAGATCCGCGTCGGAGTTTGTGAACGGAAGCTTGAGCGAGAAGACCCGGGACTGGTTGCGGCTGGCCTTCGACTTCCTCCGCTTTCGCTGCTTCTTCGATCCTGCTTTAGGCGACTGAACCGAGTAGTCCAGCACCTCTACGCAGAGGAAGTAAGGCACGCGCTCCTTGGTGGAAAACGTGAAGCACTCGTCCACCTGAATACCCTTCACGCGGTGGTAGGAGTTGCCGATCGGTAGATAAATCACGTCGGACGGCAGCATCTCCTCCTGAATCTCGCTTAATCCTTTGCGAAGCTCTGCGTTCCTCTGTGGCCTGGGTGTGGGGATGAGCTGCTCCGCCAAGTCCGTGAGAGCCTCGACGAACTTGGGCGTCTGTCTGTAGAGCTCGATCTGGTGCAAGTTGCCCTCGTCCGTGCGGGCCTCGTCCTGGATCGAGTTTCTCTTGCTAAGCAGGTGGCCAGCAAATGACTCGTCCGTGTCGAGCGCAGCCGAGTCCAGCTCGTTGTCCGACGGGAAGACGGTCGATCTCCTGCGCTGCAAGTTGTCGGGCTTGGCGGCGGACACCTCCTCTACACAAAGCCCACTGTTCATCAGCAGCGCCGGCACACCCGCGCGGCGGCCGATGGCCGTGAGCAGGTCGGAGTTCTCCTGGTCGGGCGCCGCCGTGACGCTCAGGTACTCGGACTGGTACTCCCTGGCGTCGTCGCAGAAGGAGCGCAGGAACCACGTGAGCCGGTGCGCAAACGGCAGC
>JAHWLF010000866.1:0-10647 GCA_024679295.1 Phytophthora parvispora
CCGCCGGCGCTGCTGCTCGCGGCGCCACTGCTCCCGCATCACGGCCTCCCATAGCGCCTTGGAGGCCGGGTCCTTGTCCTTCTTGGGGGCGATCGACGTGGCGTGGTGCACGCTCGCGGGGCTCGAGGCGGTCGAAGTATCGGAGCCCATGGCTGTCTGCGGTCCAGGCGAATAACTTGAAAGTGACGTGACCTCCGTAGAGAACCCGGGGCTGCGAAACTCGCTCTCGCTCGGACGTGAGCCCAGCCAAGGGCCCTGCACATCATTCTGACTTATCACGTGGCCGCCCGTAACCACGGTGACCGGTGAGTGGACGCTACGACAGCACGCGATCACGATTGCCTGTGCAGCGCAGGGACTTGGACAAATCCCGAGAGGCGGCGGTTTGCGGACTCCAGCAAGGAGCTGGTCTGAGGAGAGCGAACTGGGTGTTCTGCTGTTGGAAAAAATTTTCACGCTGCTAGTAGAGGCAACAGCAGGCGCGAATAGGGCGAAAAAGGATCGCTCATAGGGAGATACATACATGTAGCTCCAATTTGTTTGTTGGTACAGCCAGCATGAATGAGATTTTGCTCTCGTGGTTCCATGTGCTTGATTGCATCCAATCTGCGGATTTGAACTACGTTTACTCAAGCTGACTGCATGGGCTTTGCGCGTGCAGTTGTGGAGGAGCCGGCGAAAAGTTAGGGACCTCGGATGGTGATCCCCCACCTGGAAGCGAGTCAATGGGATTGGCTTGGCCGTGTCGCGTACAGGGCTTCAAGTCCCCGTTACCCAGCTGCTGCAATGGACTGCGGCCGTCGCGTGGTTGACTAGGAACACGGACATGAGTCGCCAAGCGCACGTATTTTCCCGTGACTGGACTGACAATGTCGACTCAAAGGGTGTACTGTACACGCTGACTCGGTCATTGATCTACGATTTTTAACTGGCGTGATACCTCTCTGCAGTGTACATGTACAGCCTCGAGCACGTGAGAGTACTAAACTACGAATTCCGCGCGCTGGTTCTCGCTTCTTGATAGTGGAGTCCAAAGCTGCTGTCATTAAAAACGATAACTAAATAAGTTAGTGTAGTTCAACCAGATTATTTACTATACAGAACAGAATGCTTAAATACTCGTACTTGTTTAGTAGGAACAGAATGGCTCCGCTGACACCTTTTAAGCTACGTGTACATGTAGTGCTTCATTCCGGCCCCGGTGTGTGTGATGTAGTCAATCAACTTTTCGTGGTAGATGCATGCAGCGCTTATAGCTCGTTCGTGTATGGAATGATTAACACACACGTTTAAAAAAACGAGACGATAGTTCTTTTGTGTGCGACAGTGGGAAACACAACAAGCATTTTGGGTTGCGATAACGCATTTCGAGTTGGCGAGATCATTTGGCACAATGCGCCATGCCATGACGAGAGCCTAGGTAGATACATGCACCAAAGCCAACCCGTCTCACTGGGTCAGTTTTCAATTTCCCCAACAAGCCACTCCCACCCCACAACCGACACAAGCCCATCAAGTGCCGACAATGAACTTCAAGACATGCTGTGCTGTCGTCCTCGTTGCTGTGATCGCCACGACAGCTCCGGCCAACGCTCAACCGTACTGCTCGGACCCTGCCTGCGGTGCCGCATACAATGACGAGGCAGTAAAAATTAGCAACTGCTGCAAGGCGCGAAGCGGTAATGATCTGGGCGCCTTCAACTCGTGCTGCTCTACCAGTTGCAAGTGGGGGTCTCCTTGCAAATAAAGTCCTGCCCAAGGATCTTTTGCGGTCTGGAGTACGTTCGTCAGTGCTACGAAAATCATTCTGTCGACGCCAGGATACGCAGCGCGAAACTTCGCCTGGAGTATTTGGATCTGACAGAGCGAGTTACTTCGTAGCCATTCCTATGAAAATTGAATGAACTGTAAAAACGATTGAGGGTTTAATTGGAACAGAGCGGGACGTATTCTACTGTTTTACCTCTGTCGCTCCTTCTTGGAGTACAGCAACAACTTCCCCGTGTCCGTTCTTCAGCGCACTAGCGAGCGGAGTCGATCCGATATTATTGACGACGTCGATCATCGCACCGCTTTCCAAAAGAAACTTTACCACGTCAACATGACCGGACGTAGCGGCGACCACTAGCGGGGTGTCTCCATCGGAGTTCTTTACGTCGATGCAAGCGTTGTGGTACACGAGTAAGCGAGTAGTTTCAAGGTGACCGGACTGAGATGCAAGCATCAATGGCGAACACCCACGGCTATCACATTTGTCGACGCTTGCACCCTTCTGAAGCAAAATCCCCACTATATCAGTGCGTCCTTGTGCCGAAGCGTTCGTCAGCGCTGTGAAATCTGACTCCCTTGTCGAATCCACTGATGCACCACTATCCAACAGTAACTCCACTACGGAGGCGTGGCCATTCCAGGCTGCGACCGTCAATGGTGTATTGTCATCTCCATCCTTTATGTCAACCCGTGCGCCAGCAGCAACGAGAGTCCGCGCTGTATCGGCATACCCGAACTCACACGCGGTCGCAAGTGCTGAGTAGCCACCCGGCCGCAGCTTATCGACGCTTGCCCCGTTCTGCAAGAGCAACGAAACCACGTCTGTGTATCCTTTCCACGCAGCATACATGAGCGCCGTCCAGCCTTCATTATCTGTCGTATCGATCGATGCGCCTTTTCTGAGAAGCAACTCCACCACGGAAGTGTGGCCAAACTGGGCAGCTTCCAGTAGTGCAGTTCTGCCGTATTGATCTCTCACCTCGCAATTCGCGCCACTTGTTAGCAGTACCTGGACAAGGTCCACATGACCATACTGACAGGCTATCGACAGGGCAGTTAGACCCTCGTCACTGAAGGCATTCACGTTGGCTCTTTCCTCCAAAAGCACATTGGTTATTTCGATATTTCCATCTCGAGCCACGCACATGAGCGGAGTCCATCCTGTTTCGTCGGCGACATCGATATCATCACGGTACTCCAACAGCTTTTTTACCACCTCCACTTTTCCTTGCTCGCACGCAATCCGTAGCGCTGTTCTTCCGCTGCGGTGTTTTCGATCTATGATAGTTTTGGTTGGCCCAGTGCTCTTGATCTCTGCAGTTGTCAGTGCGGTAAGTTTTGTACACAATTGATGAATAGCAGGGTGGACATCCTCGCTTTCATAGATGAGCTGTGTAAACTCCGTGTAGCCACTCATGTACGCCACAGTCAACGCAGGCCAATTATGAAAGTCTCCACACAAGTTGATATCGGCCCCGTTGTCAAGAAGGATCCGAACAACTGCCAACCGTTTGTACCACACAGCAGTGTGTAAGGCTGTGCTTCCGCTTGGCAGCCTAGCATTAATGTTGGCACCCCTGGAAATTAGAAACTGCACAACGTCAGCGAAGCCGAGCTGTGCTGCAGTGATGAGCGGGGTATATCCATCCTTATCCGCCAGTTCAAGAGCGGCTCCATGGTTGACAAGTTTCACGACGATACCCAGTTGATTGTGTTCGCAAGCGATATCGAGAGCGGTTGACCCATTGGGCCCTTGCGTGTCGATGGCTGCAGAATGCTTCAGTAGCGCAGTGACCACTTTGAGATGCCCTCTCTCGGTCGCTCTCATCAGCGCAGTCCAGCCTTCCTCATTTGATGCATCGACAGAAGCCCCACTTTCCAACAACAGCTTCGTCACAGCAGCGTGGCCGTTCCAGGCCGCCCACACCATGGGTATATCGCCCGTTTGATTCTGCAAGTTGACGTCCGCACCCCCCGCAAGGAGAGCGCGAACAGCATCCACGTGCCCAAACTCGCAAGCACTCGCCAAGGCTGTAAAACCTTCGGAGGACTGCTTGTTGACGCTCGCTCCGTTTTTCAAGAGGAACGAAATAACACCCGAATCCCCTCTCCACGCTGCCTGTCTGAGGGCAGTCCAGCCGTCGGTGCTCTCCATATCAACCGATGCGCCTTCAGCTACCAGCAACTCTACCATGGTGGCGTCGCCGAGTGCCGCCGCTTGGATCAGAGACGTGTCACCGCCTTCAGCCCGCAGATCGATATCGGCGCCACCACTAAGAAGAACCCGCGCAGCTTCCACATGCCCGAACTCGCAGGCCGTCATCAAGGCCGAGAAGCCGTCGGGCCGCTGCTTGTCGACGCTGGCTCCGTTCTGCAGCAATAGTGAGACCATGTCCGCGTCCCCTTTCCATGAGGCCTGCATGAGCGCCGTCCAGCCGCCCTCGCTAGTCGAATCAATGGCCGCTCCGCTCTTGAGCAGCATCTCTGCTACTGCTTTGTGGCCATTGCGGGCCGCGACAACTAACGGGGTGGCGCCCTTGTCGTCGCGCGAATTGACGGGCACTCCCCGTGCCAAAAGTTCGCGAGCGGTGGCCAAGTCTCCGCCCTTGCAGGCTTCCAACAGCGCGGCCGGACGCGGCTTGATGGCCTCAACGACGCATACCTCACTCTCGGGCTCCTCCTGCTGCACGGCGGCCGTGACGTTGATTGGCATCTGCTGCTCTAGTGGCGAATGGCAAAGTGCTCGAGCGGCTGAAGACGCTTGATGCGGTGTAGCCATGGATGATACACCCGACAGCGGGATCCAATGACACCGCCGTGCTGCAGCTATCGGAGTTCGTGGTGTCCATGTGACTGATCCTTCCTGCAGTTGCCACAGGACCACTATCTGCTGTCTGCTTTCCCACCATGCTCTCAACCAAAACGCCCACTATAAACGTTCATTCTCACAACGGTGGCTCGAATCGTACATCATTTCGATGAAGCTCACCGATACAAGCTGCAACGTGCGGTGAATCCAGTCCCAGCACTTCAACATGGAGATCTTGTCGCCTTCCAACAGATAGTTCCAACGGAGATTCTTCAAACTTCAAGGCACTTTTGAACAGCAGCAAATTCTAGGCAAGAGCGCCTCAATCCAGTTGCCAACCGAGAAGTGCAGTAGGCCTCGTTTCCAAACCGATTATGGTCCGTCAAGTAAGCTGCTACGTACTTGTGGTCGTTGGTCAGTGCGACTTCCAGAGGAGTTCGGCCATCACTGTTTTTGAATGCCCTTTTGCACGCAGCAAGGGCGTCGACCCATGTGCGCTGCCTTATCGATGTTGGCTTCCTTCAGCGAGAGCAACCGCGCCACAGAGGCGCGATCGGCCGTGGCTAAAGCTACCGCCAGAAACGGAAGATACCCGGACCAGCAGAGCTCAGGAGTCGCCCTCGAGGGTTGTAGGTCTTGAGTCGGTCATGAGTTTCTAGGTTGGGCACTACTTTGCGTAAGAGATGAACTCAGAGAATACTCAATACATTCCTCGATCCCAGAACCTCCAGTGATGCCTAGTAAACCGTTTAAAAGAGGATATCTCACACCGATATAGTTTGGGCGTAGCTCCAAGAAACTACGTTATTGGGCCTTGTAAAACCGGTTGAATTGGTGGACAATGATCGCTGCAGGGTCCTTCTTCCAATTGGTTGACAACGACAACCTGAACACCGAGGTTAAGACATCACCGGGTGTCATGCTTTCCTACACCCACCGCTTAAACAGTGCCACCTCCAGTCCGCTCGCCAGAATTCCCGTGCTTGGGACGCGCTTCGCTGCCTGAAGAATCTTCGCCAACCTCCCATCACCGTATGCATTTCTGAATGTGTTGATCATAGTCACTTCACGCCCGGGTTGTGGCGGCTGAGCGCATTCGCGAAAGCGACCCAATCTCCCAGCTTCGGACTCAAGAGCAGGTCGTCTCCAGCCTGGTCCAACTTCAGGAGCTTAAACACGTCGTCTTCAGATTCTCCGTTCCGAAGCCAACGATTAAATTAGCGTCTTGGTAGTGACCTTCGGCCCCTTGAGGGACCAAATGTGGTTGGATGCAGTTTCGACTCCTGGGATGTACAATCGCTCTTCCTCAGATGACTTATCGTCGTATTCAGACGTGGTAGTCCTCAGAAATCTTGCCCCGGAGAAACTAGGATGACCGCAGCCATCAGGACAGCTAACTTGAGGCGCAACATGAGGAGTGTGATAGTCGATCGATGTGGCACTGGAGAATGGAGGGAGAATTGCGGACTGAACAAGTCACCACGCATTGAGCGAGTATCAAACTACATAAACAAGTGCAGCACATGGGCAGATCTGTTCATGTAAAATAACAGTCCATATGCTTACTCTCGTTAAAGATGGAAAAAAGAGTGGCGGATTCCCGAATTCCATTACCGCACCACACAAAGAATGCTCCACAATAAATGGCCTGTTGGAGAATAAAAGCCTGATCCCACGAAGCAGACACCGACGGAGAAACCAGGGCATTACATTTCTGTTGATGATCTCCATGTTCGAGCAGAGAGGGCTTGGGGCCATTATTCTCAAGGACATTCGTGCCTCACCCAACATATTGTGCCCTCCCAACACCTTCAAATCATTTGGCTTGGCGAAGTAAACTTTTGATCTCCCAATTTTCGCTGTAAGACGTAATCAATTAACGGCGTAGAGTGTGTATTGTGACTCCCGGAGGTACCGCCAGCGTGTACTGCAGACCAGTTTTCAGGCATGCACTTGGCGAAATTCAACAAGAGCGACAATTAGTGCAAGCCCAAATCAGTGTACGGCGGACCCGCCTCCGGAAATACCTCGCAGTCATGCTTCGTGGGCACACTGCGCGGGTTTGCTGTAGCTTCGCGACAGCGCAACATTTCGCCTCCGTTGGTGCCCTGCCATCTGCACAGGATGAATCCATCATGTTGTGATGGATCTGTTTGCACGCGAAATCTCGAATTTGCACCCGAAATCGAGCACAGCTTGATCGTCCTCGTACGAAATCTTCACAGCCGCCAACACCTATCATAGTCGGTCTCAAGACACACAAAGCGGTGACTCCACCAAGTCGACGGCCGCTCCTCCTTCCAACAGCACATTAACAACTTCGGTATGACCGTTCTTCGACGCACGTGTGAATGCAGTCTCTCCAAAATTGTTGACTACGTCGACCGTCGCACCACATTCCATAAGCTGTTTTATCACGCCGATGTGACCATAGCAAGCGGCGACTAATAACGGAGTGTCTCCATCTCCGTCTATCACGTCGATACATGCGTTGTGATCTATAAGAAAGCGAGCAGTCTGAAGTTGGCCGTACTGAGCTGCTAGTAGCAATGCGGTAGATCCATGGCTATCACATCTGTCGATGCTTGCACCCTTCTGCAGCAAAATCTCCACCACATCAGAGTGGCCTGCTCGAGAAGCGTTCATCAACGCTGCAGCCCCCGCATTATTAGATAAATCGACTGATGCCCCACTAGCCAACAGAAGCTCTACCACGGCGGCGTAGCCATTTTGTGCCGCTAGTATCAGTGGGGTATTACGCCTCACATCCTGAATGTCAACGTTCGCACCACCATCGACGAGGGCCCAGGCAGTTTCCACGTGTCCACGCTCACAAGCTGTGGCCAGCGCTGTGACACCCTCTTGTCAATGTTGGCTCCGTTGCGCAAGAGTATCGAAATCACGTCCGTAAATCCTCTCCACGAAGCGTGCACGAGCGCTGTCCAGCCTTCATTGTCTGTCACATCAACCACAGCACCTTTATCCAACAGCAACTGCACCACGGTGCCATGGTTTCCCTTTGTAGCCCAAATCAGCGGCGAGTTACCGACTCCATCCCGTAAGTTAGCGTCGCTCCCAGCATCCAGCAATATTCGCGCGGCATTCACATGCCCAAGCGCACACGCAATTGCCAGCGCCGAGAGTCCATTCGGGAGTTGGGTATTGATGTTGGCGCCGTTCTTCAACAGCAATGACACCACATCTGTGTGTCCTTCCGACGATGCTTGCATGAGCACCGTCCAGCCTTCATGGTTCACCGTGTCGACCGCTGCATGATTGTTTAATAGCAACTGGACCAGTTCGGTGTTATTACCTTTCACTGCCCAGACCAGCGGTGTGTTCCCGTCTTGGGTGGGTAAGTCAATCTCCGCACCACCAGTAATAAGAGCTCGTGCAGCATCGAGGTACCCCAACTCGCATGCAGTAGTAAGAGCTGTAGCTCCATCGGATCTCTGTTTGTCAACGTTTGCTCCTTTCTGCAAAAGTAATGACACGATTTCTGCTTCTCCTTCAAACGACGCCAGCATGAGCGCGCTCCATCCTTCGTCGTCTACAGCATCGGCCAAGGCACCACGGTTCAACAACAACTGCACCACAGCGCCATAATTACCCCTGGTGGCCCAGATGAGCGGTGTATTGCCGACTTGGTTCTGTGAGGCAGGATTCGCTCCAGCATCAAGCAATGCGCGAGCGGCATCCAGATGTCCAAACGCACACGCAGTCGTTAGCGCGGAAAAACAATTTCGACGTTGCATATGGACATCGGCGCCATTCTTCAAAAGTACTGATATCACGTGCGTGTGTCCTTCAGATGAAGCCTGCATCAATGCGGTCCATCCTTCTTTATTAGCCACGTCGATCGCTGAGCCTTTACCCAAAAGCAGCTCCACCACGGGAGTGTGGCCATTCCGAGCCGCTTCGATTAGCGCAGTGTTACCATACAGATTTCGCAAGTCCAAGGTAGATCCTCTCAGAAGAAGTAGTTTGACGAGGTCCAGGTAACCATAGCGACTCGCGATGAATAATGCAGTCTCTCTCTCTGCATTCATGGCGTTGACATTTGGTCTTTCATCCAGAAGAATCTTGGCCAAGTCTACGTTTCCATCTCCAACGGCACTCATCAGAGGACTCCAGCCTCTGTCATCAGGCATGTCGACGTCGTCGCCATATTTCAGCAGTTGCTTGACTACCTCCATTTTGCCCTGTTCGCACGCAATCCGTAACGCGGTGTCTCCGCTTCGGTGCTTTCGATCAATAGTAGTATTTGTGTGGACGCATTCCTGTGACTCATCCATTTCGAACGAACAAGGTTCTGTGTAAGGTTGGATGCGCTCGCGCTCGAAGATCAACTGCGTAAACTCCGTGTAGCCACTCATGTACGCCACCGTCAACGCAGGCCAATTCTGGAAGTCTCCACACAAGTTGATATCGGCCCCGTTGTCAAGAAGGATCCGAACAACTGCCAACCGTTTGTACCACACAGCAGTGTGTAAGGCTGTGCTTCCGCTTGGCAGCCTAGCATTAATATTGGCACCCCTGGAAATTAGAAACTGCACAACGTCAGCGAACCCGAGCTGTGCTGCAGTGATGAGAGGGGTATATCCATCCTTATCCGCCAGTTCAAGAGCGGCTCCATGGTTCACAAGTTTCACGACGATACCCAGTTGATTGTGTTCGCAAGCGATATCGAGGACGGTTGAACCGTTGGGGCCCTGTTTGTTGACTGTTAAATGATGTTTTAGCAGCACACTGACAACTTTTGAATGACCTCTCTCAGTCGCTCTCATCAGCGCAGTCCAGCCCTCGTTATTTGATGCACCGACAGAAGCACCGCTTTCCACCAATAACTCCACCATACTAGCGTGGCCATTCCATGCGGCCCACATCAACGGCAGGTTACCCTTTCGATCCCGTAAGTTGATGTCAGCTCCACCAGCTAAAAGGGCTTGAACCACACCCACATGCCCAAATTCGCAGGCTGTAGCAAGAGCTGAGAAACCATTGGGACGCTGCTTGTCCACACTAGCCCCGTTCTGCAAGAGAAGCGATACCATATCCGGATACCCTTTCCAAGACGCCTGCATAAGCGCCGTCCAGCCCTCATCGTCTGTGCCGTTCACCAGAGCACCTCTATCCAGCAACATCTGTGCCACGGCACTATAGCTGGCCCTGGTAGCCCAAATGAGTGGCGAATTGCCAACTTGATCCCGTAAACGAGCGTTCGCGCCAGCAGCAAGCAACACACGCGCTGAATCCACGTGGCCACGCACACAAACTGTAGTTAGAGCCGAAACCCCATTCGCACCTCGCTTGTCAATACTGGCTCCACTCTTCAACACCATTGAAATCACATTCGTGAATCCTCCCCACGCAGCATGCATCAGTGCCGTCCACCCTTCATTATCCGTCACATCAACTGCAGCTCCTCTATCCAGCAACAATTGCACCGCTTCACCATGGTTTCCCTTAGTTGCCCAAATCAGCGGCGAATTACCCACTCCATCCCGTAAATCAACGTCGGCCCCAGCATCAAGTAAAGCTCGAGCTGTATCCACGTGCCCAAATGCACATGCAATTGCCAGCGCCGAAAACCCATTTGGATGCTGGGTATCAACCTTAGCGCCGTTTTTCAACAGCAATGACACCACATCTGTGTGTCCTTCCGACGACGCCTGCATGAGCACAGTCCAGCCGTCATGGTTCACAGCATCAACCGCTGCTCGGTTGTCTACCAGCAGCTGCACCAATTGGGTATGGCCCCCTCTGGCCGCCCAAACCAGCGGCGTGTTTCCATCTCGATTGGGTAAATCGACCTCCGCGCCACCAGAAATGAGCACCTTGGCGACCTCGAAGTGGCCGAACTCGCACGCAGTTGCAAGCGCCGAAAACCCATCGGGCCGCTGGATGTCGACGCTCGCCCCATTTTCCACCAGAAATAGGACCATTTCCGAGTACCCTTTCCAGGCCGCCTGCATGAGCGGCGTCCAGCCGTCAGGGCCGGCCTGGTCGATGGCCGCCCCACTAATCTGCAGCGTCACCACCCGAGCCTTGTGGCCATTGCGGGCCGC
>JAHWLF010000867.1:0-10641 GCA_024679295.1 Phytophthora parvispora
GAGGTGGAGCGCGAGCGCGCGCGCAAGCGCGAGGAGCTCTACGGCGCCGTGGAGGGCAAGCGCGAGCGCAAGAAGGTGGCGAAACCCGCCTGTTCCGGCGATTTTAGCGGTAGTATTGACGGTTTTATCGTGCTTTTTTGCTTTTTGCTGCTTGCTGCAGAGCCAACTGGTCCTGGAGGAGCCCAAGCCCAAGCGCCAGCCGCGCGAGCTCACGGAGAAGCAGCTCGAGGCCAAGCGCCTCCGACAGGAGATCCGCCAGCAGGAGATCGACGAGCGCGACGAGCTCAAGGCCGAGGAGAAGCGCCAGAAGGAGGAGCTGGCCAAGAAGAAGTCCGAGATCGCCTCGGCCAGGCTCAAGTACCTGCTGTCGCAGAGCGACATCTTTGCGCACTTCAGCGGCCAGGTCAAGAACAACAAGAAGGGCAAGAAGGGCGCGGCCCTGGACGCTGACGCCGACGCTGAAGCTGAGACCGCCGACGGGAAGGGCAAGAAGAAGGGCAAGAAGCGCGCAGCCAATGACGACGAGGACGAGATGGACTCGTCCCACCACGTGGGCGTGCGCCTCACCAAGCAGCCGTCCGTGATCAAGTTCGGCACCATGCGCGCGTACCAGCTCGAAGGACTGAGCTGGATGATCAACCTCGCCCACCAGGGCATCAACGGCATCCTGGCTGACGAGATGGGTCTCGGCAAGACCCTGCAGACGATCTCGGTGCTGGCCTACTTCTACGAGTTCGAGAATGTCACAGGCCCGCACATTGTGCTCGTGCCCAAGTCGACGCTGAGTAACTGGCTGGCGGAATTCGAACGCTGGTGCCCGTCTCTAAGGGCGGTTAAGTTCCACGGAAACAAGGAAGAGCGCCAGCGCGTCGTGCAGGAGGTGCTGTGCCCCGGCTTGCCCGACAGCAAGCGCAAGTTTGACGTGTGTGTGACCACGTTCGAGATGTGCCTAAAGGAAAAGACGGCCCTGTGCAAGTTTGCGTGGAGATACCTTATTATTGATGAAGCCCACCGTATCAAGAACGAGAGCTCCCAGTTTTCTACTGTCGTGCGTATGCTCGACACGGAGCATCGCTTGCTGCTGACGGGCACGCCACTTCAGAACAACCTGCACGAGCTGTGGGCCTTGCTCAACTTCTTGCTGCCCGACGTGTTTGCATCGTCGCAGGAATTTGACGACTGGTTCAACCTTGATGTGGATGATGATGAAGCCAAGAAGCAGATGATTAGCCAGTTGCACAAGATCCTCCGGCCCTTTATGCTGCGTCGTCTGAAGGCAGATGTCGAGAAGAGTCTCCCGCCGAAGAAGGAAACGCTGCTGTTCGTGGGTATGTCCGAGATGCAGAAGGTGCTCTACAAGTCGCTCTTGCTGCGTGATATGAACACGATCATGGGCGGAGCGGGCGGTGTTTCGAAGAGCGCCCTGCAGAACATCGTCATGCAACTGCGAAAGTGTTGTGGTCACCCATATCTGTTCGAAGGCCAGGAAGACCGTTCACTCGATCCGTTGGGAGAACACGTTGTGGACAACTGCGGTAAAATGGTGTTGATGGACAAACTGCTGAAGAAACTGAAGCAACGTGGATCCCGCGTTCTTATCTTCACCCAGATGACGCGTGTGTTGGACATCATGGAGGATTTCTGCCGCATGCGCCAGTATGACTACTGCCGCATCGATGGTCAGACATCCTACGAAGATCGCGAAAGCTCAATTGATGAGTACAACAGGCCAAACTCGTCCAAGTTCCTGTTCCTACTGTCTACACGTGCTGGTGGTCTAGGTATTAACCTGTACACAGCTGATGTTGTGATTCTGTATGATTCAGACTGGAACCCGCAAGCCGATTTGCAGGCCCAGGATCGTGCGCATCGTATTGGTCAGAAGAAGGAGGTGAATGTGTACCGATTGGTTACGACGGATTCTGTGGAGGAGAAGATTATTGAGCGTGCGCAACAGAAACTGAAGCTGGATGCCATGGTGGTGCAGCAAGGCCGTCTGCAAGAAAAGCAGGCCAAACTTACTAAGAACGATATGCTGGAGATGATTCGCTTCGGTGCTGATCAAGTATTCCGTACGACAGACTCCACTATTACCGATGAGGATATCGATGCAATCCTTGCCAAGGGTGAACAGCGCACAGAGGAAATGAAGCAAAAGATGCAGGCGCACGATAAGGGAGACATGCTTGACTTCAAGCTTGACGGCGGAGGTTGCCAGAACCACGATGGCATCGATTACTCGAATGAAAAGGAGCGCCAAGAGGAGTTGAAGCGTCTTGCTGATGCAGAGCTTGCGCGTCAAATGGCGGAAGGCATGGGCAAGCGCGAACGGCGTACCGTTCTCCGCCATAGCCACGTGTCCCTGGAGAGTAAGCACAGGTCGAAGCAAAAACAGTTGCCCAAGGCTTTGCGCTTGCCCCGCATGGACGAATGGCAATTCTACAACCGCAAGAGGCTTATTGAGCTGCACGAAATCGAGTGTGCTAACTACGAGCAAGCCAAGACTGAAATGGAAAAGCCACCTCTTCCGCCCCATGCGCAGTATCTTACTGAGGAAGAGCTGAAGGAGAAGGAAGAGCTGCTGTCCGAGGCATTTGGTGATTGGAACAAGCCCCAGTTCTTCCTGTTCATTAAGCTGCTTGCCCGTTATGGTCGTGCCAACATTGAAGCAGTGGCTCGTGAAATGATGAAGCCGCTGGAAGAGGTGGAGCGCTACTCGAAAATATTCCTTGCGCGTGGTCAGGATGAGCTGAGTGATTGGCACAAGATCATGAAGTCGATTGAAAAGGGCGAGTCTAAGCTGCTCGAAATCGAGCGTTTGACCGAGGAAACTGCTCGTAAGGTGAAGCGTTACGCGAACCCGTGGGAGGACATGCCAATCAATTACCAGGGTAAGGGTGGCAAGGTTTTCACCGAAGAGGAAGACCGTGTGCTGTTGTGCCTTGTGAACCAATTCGGCTATGGAGCATGGGACCGCATCAAACAAGAAATCTGCAGTATGGAGATGTTTGCGTTCGACTATTATCTTCGCTCTCGCACGGCGGCTGAAATTGGTCGTCGTTGTGATTCATTGATGCGCATTTGCGGCAAGGACAACGCTGATCTGGAGATTCGTGAGAAGAAAGAGCATGATGCGCGCCACATTTTGCAGGAGCAGCGCGAAAAGCTTGATCGCCAACTTGCCGCAGCGCGTGCCGATGTGAAGCAGCACCAAGCTCGCGTGGACGAGCTGATCATGAAGGAAGCTAAGCGCATGCAGATGCAACGTGAAGCCAAGCGTGCTAAGAAGCGTAAAGAGCGTGACCAGAACGAGGACATGGTGGACCAGCACACGGAGGCGCTGGTGTCGTTCTTGCTCAAGGCAACGAGCATGGACGCAGCCAAGGTCGCGCTTGACTTTTGTGCTAAGATTCGCCAGGAGAAGCGTGAAGAGCTGCAGCCGTCGTATGTTCTTAAGAAGATTCGCCAGGTCGCTGAGCTGGACGAGAGCGCTACCAAGGGTTCCTTGGCGTGGACGATCAAGGAGGAATTTGCGAATTTCAGCGTGAAGAAAGAGAGCAAGGTGCTCAAACAGGAGCACATGACTGACGTCAGCGGCTCTAGCTCGACGCCTGTTAAGTCTGAGGACAAGAGCCGCTTGCCCAGGTCGCCGTGGTCTCCGACGGCTATGAAGCACCAACAAAAGGTCAAAAAGGAGAAGAAGGCCAAGAAGGAAGGCGGCATCAGTCGTGTGCGTAAGCCTCGCACCGCGTACGTGTTGTATAGTCTCTCCTCCCGAGCCGAGGTGAAGCGAGCGCTGGGTGAGAGCGCGCAGATGGTCGAGGTCATGCGCGTGATCGCGCAGAAATGGAAGGAGTTGACCCCCGAAGAAAAAGTGCCATGGATGGAAGCAGCCAATGAAGACCAGCTGCGCTACGAGAGCGAGATGAACGAGACGTCGGCGTAAGTTGGAGACGAAGGTGAGAAGTACATACGTACACGATATGCAGCTATATACATTTTTTTTTCAAAGCCAATGCGTTGGAGGTTATCAATTAATTTGCTTGACCAGCGACACAGCGACAATCGTGAGTTACTTGTCCGTGCGCAGCTTGCGGCCGTTCAAGCCGTTGAAGACTGAGGCTGCATTGTCGTCGGCGTTGGTGAAGCTCTGAGCGTCATCGAGCAGACTTTGCAGGGCAGCGTTGAGCTGGTCGTTGGCTTCGGCATTGGCGGCAGCTAGCGATATAATCTGCTGGAGAGCTTGCTGAGCTTGGCCACTGAAGGAGTCGCCGAACGGGGCGATTGCGTTGCGGACGGATGTGATGAGCGTCGCAGTGGTTTCCGCGTTGCTTGTGACAGTGGAGCTGAGCGCAGCAAGTTGGCTGGCGGCGTCTTGGGCGACACTGGTGTCGAGCAGTCCAACGGCGAGAGTGAGGAGCACAGCGACGGGCTTGAGGAATCGAGCGTACGTTTGCATGGTGTTTTGGTTGCCACTTGAGGCTTGGAGAGCGAACTGCGGAATGGAAGACACTGCTGCCAGCAGCGATCACGAGCGGAGACTCGTGTACCTATTGCTCGTTGCAACTCATTGAAGCTGTCCGCTGTTAGAACTGTGGATACTGCGGTAAATCAAGGGCCACCTTGTCATCCGATGGCTACGACTGCAGGGTACTTGGGTCGAGGCTGTTTGGTTCAGATAGGTTCAAGCGTGTTTGGGTTCGTTGTGCACTACTATCGATACGAACGTTCATCAAACGAATCTGTTGCCGCGTCAGTCGGTGCTAGCGGTGTGTGCATATTGCAAGCGTGGGTTGTTTGTCCCGTGGTGTTGGGGGAGCGGTGGAGCCTCCAGACTGGGGGTAAAACAAGCAAATACACTTTATACCTTGCCTTGTTGCTCCCTGTTTATCATCGCCCCCGCGTTGCTTCTCGTGAAATTTCCGAAGCCTGCGCGAAGCTGCAGTTCACAACAACATCTATGCATTGATTGATCTTACACATGCAGTTTGCTACCGTAACTCACTACTTATCTACCCCATGTAATGCCTATTTTCCCTCTTCAGAGACTTTGAGACTTTCGCGCTGTTTACGAGGAGCACGACTCCGAGCCGCCGGCGCCAAAGTCTTGCGTCCAGTAGTGCTGGTACGTGCTATCAGCGTTATACGCGTGGGCACAGCCAAACATAGTTACCTTGCTACTAAGGATATTGGCACGGTGTCCTGGCGAGTTCATCCAGGCCGTCATCACCGCGTCCACATCGGTTTGACCCGCCGCGACGTTCTCCGCGATGGCATTCCACGAGTACCCCGAGTCCGAAATGCGCTCCGACATGGTGGATCCGTCGGAGCCCGTGTGGCTCATGTAATCCTTAGCTGCCATGTCGTTCGAGTGGCCTTGGGCTGCCGACTGGAGCTTGGTGTTCGTGCAAAGCTTCGAAAGCCCCGCTGCCGCGCGTTGCTTGTTCACAGCATCTAGCATTTGCTTCTGCATTGTGCTGGACTGCGATGCGGAAGGTGCGGTCGTGGGCGTCTTCGTAGTAACAACGGGGGCCTTGGTAGCTTTTGGTGCCACCGTGGCTGGAGTGTAGCTCTGGCTGGGCGACGAGGAAGAGGTGGAGCAGGACTCACCGGCGCCGAAGTCCTGGGTCCAGTAGTGCTTGTAGTTGCTCTTGGCATTGTACTTGTATCCACAGCCAAAGCTCGTAACGCTGTTGCTTAGAATATTGGCTCTGTGGCCAGCGGAGTTCATCCAAGACTTCATCACTGCCGCCACGTCCTTCTGACCGGCCGCAACGTTTTCAGCGATATCGGTCCATTGATATCCCGAAGCCGTGATACGCTGCGACATCGAGGAGCCGTCCGAGCCCGTGTGGCTCATGTAGTTCTTCGCCGCCATGTCGTTCGAGTGCTTCTGGGCTGAGGACTGCAACTTGCTGTTCACGCAGAGGCACGAAAGGCCTCGCGCAGTTCGCTCCTTGTTCACAGCAGCAAGAAGCAGCGACTGAAACCCCGTCTGCGAGTACGTTTGGAGGTGGCGAGAGGTGACGTTCACATCAGACTGGTGGTTGTTGTTGCTTGCTGGATTGCTGCTAATTTCTTGAGCAATGGGCTCCCCGATGGCCGTGGGTGGCGAAGCTTCAATAGCCCAGGCGGCGTTGCTGGCCAAAGCCACGACCAGAGTGACAAGCAGGACGACCGCTTTCGGGTGTTGAAAACGTTGCACGGAGGCCGGCATACTGGTTCGTGGCGGATCGAAGACGGAGGAGCTGAACTCTGCTGCGAACGGTAAAAAGCGGAATGACGCGAAAGATCAGACCGGCAACACGTGCCACGGTCTCTGGGGAATTGCTCGGACAGAAGATAGTTTCGCTTAGCACCAAACACTGTTCTCTATGGCGTCGCTCAGGATTGAGCATCGCTAGCCGGCTCTGACACGGCTTTCGGTTCAGCTTCGGGTGCCTTTCACCGCGAGGCGAAAAACTTTTCCATTCGCTGCAGGCGCTACTGCCGTCAGGGTCTGTGGCCACGAAGCTGGTAGGGACAGACAGCCGATGTCAGACAAAGGCGAGGAAATGCTGCGATGGAGGAGTGCACAGTGCACTGTGCACTTCAACCAAAAACAACCTGGTGAAGCCTACGACGATTCAAAACCATATGTAAGTTGGAATGATCACTTCGACTTGCTGGGCTAAACCGTGACCCAAGAGTTTGGGCGAGCTCATGCGTTTGCTTCGGGTGCGGCAAGATGCGAGGCCGTGAATGGCCACAACATCCACGCGCACTGTTCTGCCAACACTGGAGGAAATGAGCGCAAGTAATTGTGACCCCTTCGTGATCAGAAGTTAGAGTCGACGGAGAACCGAGAAACGGTCGCTGTTTGACCGCAGCCGTTGAGTAGGTGACCCGCTGCATTGGTTGGCGAACCTGTCCCCGGACCCATCAAACGCTTGCCCAAAAGGATGTGGACCAGCAGTTCCTGTCTGGGGGGAACTTCCTGGACCAGGGATGCACCGAGAACCGACCACCGTCGTCATCCCTGACCAAGTCCTTGCATCAACGATCACGCTCAAGAAGAACGCCAACGCCTGTCTTTAGACGGTGGAGTTGTACGAGGCTCATCCGGCGAGTTCTTGGCTGTCCTGCGTTGCAGTTGGCAGCAAGTTCCGCAAACAGGCTCGGATACGCTAGCGCGAAAAATGCACCCCGGCACTAGGGCCCGAACAGCGCACCCAGCACCTAATGCTATCGTCTCCACTGCCGCGTTCTCGGAATTCGACCGCACAGCGGAAGGCAACCGCCACCTGGCCCCAGGCGCCGAGGAATTCCGTGCGATCACCCCTTGCGAATGCACTTATTGTTGCTCAGTGGCGGTTCACAGCTTTTACATACAGCATTCTCCTCCAGCAGCCTGCGTCGCGCCTTGCCAGGTGGAGCCAAACTTCCGCGCCCCTCGACAGCTTTCGTTGCGCGACCAGCACGTGCTGCGCATATGCTAGTTCTGATTGCCGCCTCTCTTTCAAAGCTGTTTCGCTCCGCATGAGTCAAGCTGGCGTCGTGGAAGTCGAGCGCAAAGGCGACGGCAGCAGCGAGCGGTTGCAGGTGCCCCAACTGCTTCTACAGCAGCACCGCAGCCACGGATTAACCTGGCGTGACGTTCCTGCCCAACGGCGGGCGTTAATCGGCGCCCACAGTGATCAACAGAGGTCGTCGTGCCGGTGAGGCAGCGATGATATCCATCGTACGCATTGCTCCCGGATACCGGGCGGATATCGTCCGTCACTGCCGTTCGGAGCCCGGTACATCGTGCATTCACCAGCACTGGTAACTTTCAGCTCTGTCGTAGCACGACCCATTTCAGTGCGTCGCACCATGCCAAGACGCGTCCGTGTGGCACGGGATAGCCCCGGTCTACGTCTGCGCGAGTCCCACCGCTGTCTGCGGCGTTGACAGCTCGGCGTTGCAGAAGCTGCGGCTCGAGCTCACGACGAAGCTTGCGGGACCTGTCCTCGGGGGAGACCGGCGCGGGGCAGTCCACCACCGAGGTCCAGCTGGTTTGCGAGCAGCTTTCGACATGGGGTGGCCCGGTTCAGCTGGACACCCCGTTGCGGCTGCCATGCTACTGCTCCTTCAGTAGTATCGTATCAGACCACGGGCTCTCGCTCATGAAGCGCCCTCTGTTCGGCCTGTCATCTTATCCCGCCCGTGAACTTGCTGTCCGCAGCGCTGAAAAATGGTGTGCGTGGTAAGTAGGGCTCACTCTTCATCTAGCCGACTCGGTGCGATTCCTCAAACGTAAAAACACACTGCAGTTCCCGACGTCGACTATGATGACCATCACGCGTTCCTCGCTCGCCCTTTTGCTTGTGGTTTCGGCCCTGTCCTCGAACTTGTCTGCTGCAAGCAACCTGCGCACCACCACGCGCAACCTGCAATCGGCCAAGCAGTCGGTGAAGCAGTCGGTCGAGCAAACGGCTGAGCAATCGAGCACGGTGAGCGGCGACTACTACAAGCAAATGCTTGACGCTGTGAATGCCGAACGCGCCAAGGCCGGCCTTTCGGCATTGTGCACCAACACCAAGCTGCAGGCAGCGGCTAAGCGCCACTCGGACGATATGGCCAAGAACAACTACATGGCCCACGATGGCGCGGATGGCTCGACGATGTCGCAGCGAGTCACGGACGCTGGTTACGATTGGAATGCGGTGGCGGAAAACGTCGCGGCCGGTCAAGAAGACGTGAAATCCGTGATGGAGTCGTGGATGAACTCTCCAGGACACCGAGCCAACATCCTCGGCAGCGACTACACCATGCTGGGGGTGTCGTATGCCTACAGTGAGAGCAGCACGTACAAACACTATTGGACCCAGGACTTTGGCGCCGGCGACACCGAGACGTGCGAAGGCGGCAGCTCGCAGACGGCGGACCAGACTGCTCAGTCCGACCAATCCGACCAGACCCAGCAGCAAGAGCAAGTTGCTGGCGAGGCATCGGACAAGAGTGACTACACCCCCTCGACGACAGCGCCTGCCACCAAGGCTCCTGCGGCGACTTCTCCCCCGGCAACCACGGCTCCGCCCGCCACTCCTGCTCCAGTTGCAACGGAGCCTGCAACTAAGGCCCCGGCGCCGACTCCTGCACCGCAGACGCCCGGCTGCAAGGCCAAAAAGTAATCGGGTGCCATGTTTTTCAGTGTCCAAAGGTGAGACCTTCGTGTTTCGTCCACCGTCGTCCGTACCAGACCCGTGCGTGAACCAAAACGAAGCTGCGGTAGGCAACAGCTATCGAGAAAGTTAGTGCTCGTGTAAAGATCAATCGCAGTAAGTAGCGTGTGTGCAATAGACTTTTTATATCGTTTGACATCATGGTCATCATGGTGCAAATCGCCCCACGCGGATCTATGGCCTCCTCAACTCGGTGTCGTAGTATTTGACGTGCAAGCACTTCAACAACGTGTCGAGATACATTTATGGCACAAACACGAATCGAGAGGTTGGCTCATTCTACACATACATGCATGCACGTATCTGTTCGGCGCGATCACTGATAAGCTTCCTGCGCTAGCATTCGTTGGGAAGAGCCAACACAAGGAAGGCGTTCGACACTCGGACCCGTACGACGCCACGCAGGATTCCTCACGTGCCGAATCAGTCGCTGTGAAGCAGTCGAGGATGCAATGTCGGTCGCGTGCTCCAGCTGCTTTGACAGCAGCTCTCCGCCCCTTGTCCTCTTCCACAAAACGCGGCGAGATCGTTGTCGGCTGGTGCCTTCAGTGCGATGCAGGACGCGTATTCGTGGGCGCGGCAGCAAACAACCGTTGAAGCCGAAGCGGTTGCCTGCTCGCACCGGCTCAGAGAGCACTTCTCGCACTGCTCGATAGGCATATGCCTGCCGAGCTTGTCCTTCTAATTACACGTTGACGCAGTGCCTCCTTGGCTTCGACAGTACCTCGATCATTATTCATTTCTCCGTCTCGGATCGACATCAGCAACAGCAACACCTTCCAGTCGACAGCTACTACTATAGTCGCGATGATCGCTTCAACCCGCTCGCCGATCAGTCTTTTACTTGTGGTCGCCGGCATCTTTGCCAGCACCACTGCGGCCGCCGGCAACCTGCGCCACACATCGCGCAGCTTGCAGACGTACACGCAGACCGACGGCTACCAGACCAAAATGCTGGAGCTCGTCAACGAGCAGCGCGCGGCCAACGGCCTGTCGTCGCTCTGCATGAACAGCAAGTTGGCGGCCTCGGCGCTGCGCCACTCCGAAGACATGGCGGCGAAGGACTACATGGCCCACAACGGCTCGGACGGCTCCACAATGGAGGAGCGGATCACCCAGGCCGGGTTCATCTGGACCGCCGTGGGCGAGAACGTAGCCGCCGGCCAGGAGACCGTCTCGGACGTCATGACGGCCTGGATGAACTCGCCCGAGCACAAGGCGAACATCCTGGGCGATTACAAGTGCTTTGGCACAGCGTATAGCTATAACGCGGACACGACGTACCAGCACTATTGGACGCAGGACTTCGGCACGGGTGACAACGAGTCCTGCGAGAGCAGCAGCAGCGGCAGCACCGCCACCGGCACGACCAGCTCGGGCTCCACCGACCAGACGCAGCAGCAAGACGCCACGCAGCAGGACACGACGCAGCAGGACG
>JAHWLF010000869.1:0-10595 GCA_024679295.1 Phytophthora parvispora
CTTGTATCTATATATCTAGCGACTATCGAACGCGATGACCTCGAGCAGTGCTCGATCGGAGAGCACGGACTCGCAGGCATCGTGCAGTATAATTCGAACTGACAATACAACATTGAACTCCATGTTACTGCATCCCTTTGCATCACGAACTCGGCATTCATGCGCAGCGTCACCCTTGATTCGCTAGTAGCTTCCGATTCCGTCATTCTCACGCTGACGAAGTTGCTCGGGTACCTTGCCTGCGTACTCGCGTACGATAGCTCACGCGCCGGTCAGTATCAATTTGCCCAGTGCCGCACAAGCCCTCCACTCGCAACAACAATGAACTCTTGCTGTCGCATAGTGCTTTCGCCGGGCTATCTCAAGTTCCTGCACGACAAGGCCCAAGCGTGTGACGCTCAACCATCCAAGACCGCCGGCGCGAAAGCGCACCAAGACGCGTCGATAAAAAAGTTTGTTCACAAGGTCAAAGCGCAGCCCGAAACCAAGTAAACCAGTGTCGACACGAACCCAAATGCGAACGCATGCGCAGGGCAACTCCGCAAGGTTAGTCCCAGACTAAAACCCCTTACTAAAACAGTCTAAAAAACTGTGTTCCCTGAAAACGGCGACCACACCAAATCAACCTTAGCCTGAAGCAGGTAATGCTCACCGATTATTCTACATCTTCTGCCAGCTACTCGTGGAACCGCTTTCCTCCCCCGACAAGCTCCTTTCTTACAAGTACCGGTAAGCACACCGCACGGTTCACCCTCGCAATGAAAGCGTTCCGTCGGGCAAGACTGACACTTCTTTATTGCCTCGACGGAAGCATATCGCAGTCGGCGATCTTCAAGGCGTGATAAGAAATGGTTTGTGGGATAGACTTTGTCGATGCATGTACAGTGCCTGGAAGACTACACCCGCCATTCACGCTGCCAGCGATGAAGGTGCGCAAGTGAAAGGCCGCCTCTTGTCGGTACAACTTCACCTAAAATGCGACTGCATCCGGACACGCTCTTCGATATCCCTTTCGACACTTAATTATTTGCTATGTGTATTACCTAGATGGCGGTGAGAACTGTTCTCGCTCCCTAACGTTGGTTCGTGAGCATGGCTGCTCTTGAAATCATGAACTGCCGCCACACCACATTTGTCTTCTCCTTGGTCACCAACTCGGTGGAGGCTTTCTGGACGGGCCTCTTGACCGGGAGCTCGCCCTTCAGCTTGAGCGCCAACAGCTTCGCCTGCACTGGGTCAACTTGATTCTGCTTTGCCTTGGGCTCAACTGGCTTCGCGGCGGCGGTGTCGCTCTTAGCTGAGGCCGCCTCCGCCGTCTCGGTGGAGTTCTGATCCCGGATGAAGAAGAGCGTGCTAAGCGGAAGCGCGTTGCGGCTCGTCATAGTGTACTGAGAGGCTTCTTCTGGCTGTGTCGCTGCTTGGACTTGGTGGAGTAGAGAGCAAATCTGCTAATGAGCGACGCAGACCAGCCCGCGGTGCCGACCGGCTGTCGATCGGGCGGTGCCCTGCAACGCGACAGCAGCAGTCGTTTTACCCTTGCGCGGTACAGTGCACCCTTGCAGTCATCCATAGAAAAGAACAGAGCCCCACGAAGTCTAACACGCTAAAGACGGGCTTGCCACCGTATGAAAATCTGGTGGTCTCATATGCTTTCGGCCTTCCCACTCGACGGTACATTGCACACACTGCAATGCACGGTCTTGTCGATTCAGAACCTGCGCGCATCAACTTGTCGTGCAAGGCACCGACGTTGGGAGACGACGTCGCGTACGAAACTGGATCTTCGTGAGGTCACATGCTGCACCTGGTTCTAGGAACCACTAAAAAAGACCCAGCGTAGCGGTCTCCGTCGAAATGTGAAATGTGGCATCATCACCGTGGCGCTGTCAGGTCGCTGCTCGACCGAAATCTATCAGCGAGTGGAGCACTGTTGCCAACAGTGTTGGTCCCTTTTCGGTCGTGGCTACATGGGCTTTACGACTGCACACAAGCTTGGGCTTTGAACATGCAGACATGTAAATTGTGCAGTCGTGTTGTGTTGATCGGTTTTGTCGAGTTCGTGTCCGATATTGCACTGCTATTCTTGCCGCTGATGGTGGCGAGGCCGTTTTTGACACTACCACGCAAGCAGTGCTTGCTGAAGCTTGGAAGCTCAACGTGTACTGGGCGAGCAGATGCAATTTCCTCAGCAAGAGCGGCGGTCAACCAAGCAGGAGGACGATAAGCCAGAGCCGACTGTCATTTCTCGAAGGCAGGCCGAACTGGAGGCAGCGAATGACCGGTTACAGCGAACTGCCCAGGTACAAACACAACTATGGTTTTGCTACGAAAGACTCGTTGACAACTTAACCAAGTTGTTGTATTCGATGTGTGGTAGAATTTCTCGATTGAATGGAAATCGTTCCTCGGATATGCGATGAAGATAAAGCAGCAGCGCGCGAATGGCGCCACTGGAAGTTCTCCCACCGCTGAGAGAGATCTCGAGGATCTACTGCTGAAAACTCAAGGCGGGCTGGTTTTACTGCGCGAGCTGCACAGCCGTCGGGATCAACAGTGGAAAGATGTCCTTGAACGTTATGGATACGAGCACACTTCCCCGACCGCAAGAAGTGAGACAGAAGACGATGGTCCGGGCTCGGACCTCCCGCAACAGCAAGTGGTGAGGCAGCCGCAATGGCTGCAAGCTCTCAGCTCGAAGCTGTTGATATTCAATCAGCAGGTGGCGGCCACTTGTCACTGTGCTGTGAAAAGATCACAGCTGACGGTTGACCAGAACCAATCTCCGACGAGTAGAATGCTGCCAACGCAGTCGCCGGTTCTGGTGAAGCAGCGTGCCCATGCACTGGAGACGCACCACCGACTCATTCACGCCTTGGACTCCGCTTCGAACAAGCAGTCACCTCCTGACTTTGTGACTGTCGACGATGTGAATAGGCTGTTGCAGTTCAACTACATGAAGCACCAGCAGGCCGTGGTGCTAGAGCGATTCTGTACTCGCCTCAAGTGGCTGCCCGTAAGCCACCGCTTCCATCTACGGCAGCGTATGTTGGCGCTAATCCACCAACAGAAAGTGAAGAACACGCCACGGCCGAACGCATCGACGGCGTACCGCAACAGCACAGATCACATCCACTGCCCGCTCTTTATGATGTCAACTTCCCACTTCATCGCGGAGCTGGCAGC
This sequence comes from Phytophthora parvispora, assembly GCA_024679295.1. NCBI lineage: Eukaryota > Oomycota > Peronosporomycetes > Peronosporales > Peronosporaceae > Phytophthora > Phytophthora parvispora. The sequence goes on from JAHWLF010000869.1 coordinate 3,184, forward strand.
CTTGGCGCAGAAGTTCGCTTTGTCCTTTTCTGAAGAAGTTGATATCCGCAAAACCAGCAAGGCAAGCGATGAGGAATGCCAGATTCTTAGACAAGGGGCTGATAGATTTCTGGCTTCTGCAGTGAGCGCGTTTCCACCTGACAATGCCATCAATTTGGACGCGAGTTTAGAAGTGAGCTTGGAATCATTAGTGCACGGGTATACTCGAAACTCTCGATGGGAACTCATTCAGCGCGGGTTTCTTGGCAACTGTGAACCTGGTCAGCGAGGCATTGCAGAGACTTTGATCGCACTTCGCAACGACCACAAAATCGACTCACTCCTGGCAAACGAGTGGGAGCTACTCAGTCTGGACGACGTCGGATACCTTTGCGTGAGACTCGAGGCGCTCTCCAGAGCGCACATGAGTCGCGCTAAAGTGGACGTGACAAAGGCTGAACCTGCTGCAGCCGGGAATGTTGTCTCCTTTGAAAACCAACGTCAATCTGGACAGGCTACAGAAGAAGCTGCAGATGATGGAGAAAGTGACGACGGAGATGGAACGCCATCGTCCAAGCATAAAGATGGTTCTCCACGTTCTTGGAACCCGGACGCGGTATATTCTCTATACGTTTTGCGCGTATCGTCCTGTCGAACAAAGCGATTGAGCTTGTTGCGCCTGTTGAACTATCTTCACTTCGTCCAGCTCTGCCAAACCAATTCATTACAGAATGATTCATTCATAGATGGCGCGTTCAAAGTCACTTCTGGCTTTAAATCCCCAATTCATAGGCCTGTAGAAGGCGCCCCGACAAGCCCGTGGATGGTAAGGAAGTGTGATAAAACTGGAGACCACATCGTTATGCGAGCAACAATCGTAGCAAGAGAAGATATTGACGACGAGGAAGAGGACAACAGCAGTGATGGACTCCAAGAGTTCATTTTTGCTTCTGCACGGCGCGACTTGGAAGTATTGGAGCTTCAAATACTGCGGATAGCGAGTATCTTCATTTTCAAGCAAGAGTACGATAGTCTCCCTACGTCTCCACGCAAACACAACAACGACAAGTACGACAACGACCAGGATTCGGACAGCTTTGTGACAACCATTGACAGGTTGCAGGTGCTTCGAGACATCTACGACTGCGAGGTTGCATTCCAGCAGGCCAAGGTGCAGTTAGTGGAGAGGCTTCTAGATGTTGGCCTTGAATTCGCCCCAAGATCTCAAGACGCCAGAGAACTTGGCTTGACATATCACGACGGTCAAACTGAACCATTCGCAGCTATCCTGTTTCCACTCATGCATCGACGGCCTCTAATCGACTTTTCCCACGCGTATTTCTTCGAAAGCTATGCGGCGGAGACGTTGCTGTTAGAGCTTCAAGCTTCACTCGTGCAACAAATGGGGCAGCACTTCCAGCGCTCGGAATGGTGCGGCCTTCGAGAATTCGCTTTTGGTGAAGAGAGTATCGAAGATGACGAAAAACGCCAGTGGGTGTGTCGCCAAATTTTGGGGTCTCAAGCCTTCGTTCAACTTTATGCCCAGCAAGAAGAGCTCGTACGTGAAGCGGACGAGAAATGGTTCACTGCCACTTCAATCGGCGATTTTCATTCTCTTCAGCATGTTCTTTTGGAGCACAGCTTGGTCATTTGGTCACTGATCATCAAGCTGGAGCTGCCTGGGCGGCCCTTGAACTGTCTCGAGCGAACTGCAGGAGATTTTCTTTTCGGTACTGGATGGCAACTCGTTCTATCCCCGCAGTTACTGTCCGACGTTTGCCGAACAATTCAAGAGCAAACTGGTGCATCACGTACCCTCGTCGAGTGCCTCGCTAAGGCTATCGAGCTGGATGTTTGGCGTCAAAATATCTCAAAAAGCGTCTACGAGGCTCATTTGCTTGAACGCGTCCACAACTTCCAATTCGGCTTCGTCAAGCAAATCGCTGCGTTCGATACAGTAGTTGGAGGAGAGCAAGCGCGGCATCTTCCGTTCTTCTTTGACGTCGGCGAATGCGACCGTACCAAATCTCTCCAGCCCATCGCAGTAGAATTGGAGACACCAATGTTCCACGCGACGAGTGCTACATCGACTTCAAGACCTGACTCCCTACGTAATGGCGAGAGTAAATCCATATCCGAGTGGCTCCAGACGCAGCTCAGCGCCCTGCATAGCTGCACCGGCGATAGTCGTGAAAATGATGATGTTGCTACACAAGCCAAGCATTCTGAAACGTGGAGGCTTTCGCTGCTGGCACTTCAGCAGCAGTTCGTATCGTACATGACGGTGATTGTGGGCTACCAAGACGCCGTCGGTGCTGATGTGTACGAGTTCGCGGCATCGTACCCATACGTGTGTTTGGCTAACTCGCTGGCTCCAGATTCATCCTCTTCTTCCGATGATAATTCAACGCTCGCGATGGACATCAACACAGTTCGCACGAAGTACGCCAAGGAGATCTCGGACAAGATGACCGAGGAGATGCGAACAAGCTGCTTCCCATACTGGAAACGTCTCGAAAATCTCAAGCAGCAGCTACAGGAGCGCTTCACGACAGCCCCAAATCAAACTAGTGACGAATTGAAAGCTGCATTTGCATTACTTCAACCAGGGTTTCAACTGGAGGTCGATATGGCTGCATGCAGTACGTTCCTGAACGACGAAATGCATCACCCAAAGCTTCTCACCGCATTGAATGACCATTTGCAGCGCCTCCGGAACGAAAAAAATATCATGCAACAACTGAGCCCAGCAGTCCGCACTAGATGCGCGTTCACCACACGCTTACCTGCAACTGATAGACTCACGAACGAGATGCAAAGCGAGGAAGACCAACCTTCTCGCTTGACAAAGTGGTTGCTTGTCAAACTGCACCAGCTCAAAGAAGATCTCCAAATTCACGAGCGCCCAAAGGTGGAACAGCTACTGCTAACACCACCGGCATTGTCTGTATCGCCTCCAGCAGCAATGCAGCGAGCCAAACGAACATTTGGTACAAACCGTTCCTCGGAGGAATCGAGTCTTGATGTACAAACGTTATTGCAGACGATCCCAACATTTCGCTGCTTGCTCCAAACATTTGCAGTGAGCTACGAAAGGCCCCGGCGAGATTCAACTGGTGGGGCTGCCAGCGCTCACGCTGCGAGACTTCATGAACACCGCGAAGAAACTCTGCGCGTCCTGCTATCCATTTTCGAAGAACTCAGCTGCACATTGGACTTGCTGCGGGTTCGATGCGGCTCGCGCTTTGCTACGACCCGATACGCGTCGTCAGGCAGTGGACTGCGTTACGTGCCCATTGAGACGAGCTCTGAAAGCACCACCGGAGGTGTGTACTCCGGTCTTGGTCGACTTGAGCGCTGGCAATCTCAGTTCCATTACGAAGTGCGCCATTTACTCGACAATATCACTAGCAGGCTGAGTCCTGAAGCTGCCATAACCACCGGTGACTTGTTCGATACTCATCCGGAACACTTGAAAAGTCAATACTACGCCTCGCTGATGCGCCAGGAGATGTATGCCGCCCTTCAGGAGGCGAGCGCGCATTCAATACGCATGCTGCGATGCACAGCAAACTTCGCGCTGCTGCAAACCTACCAGAAAAACGCTGGCATACGCGCTCGAAAGCGTCGACAGCATTTGGTCGCATTCCAGTCAGTCTTAGAAAACATCGCCACGGAGGTTGCGACGTCTACAAACGTGACTCACAATAAAACAGCCACGGCCACAGAAGCTGACGGAAGCGATGATAGAATGCCAATGGCAGCAAGGATGAGGCAATTTGTACAGGCTGGTGAGAAGGCCTTGTTTGGAGAGGCTCGACCGCGCGAGCGTGAGCGTGAATGGCAATCTTTCAAAGACGCCATTGGCAAGTATGAGCCGCGGGACAGTGCGTATATTGCGGCAATCACTCGCTTGCTAGAGCTTCATCGGGTGTTCATCGACGAAAACTGCCGAGCTTTCCTCCGCCTTGAAGAGGAGCCCGCTTCATCTTCATTGACTTCACAATGTGCCGCAGAAAATCAGGCTCTGGCCACTCTGGATGATCTGTGGGAGCGCTTTCAGCTACCGGCTTGGGATTCTCTTGTGGGAGACAAGGTTTCGCTAACCAACGGACGATCAACAGCACCAGTTGTCGGCGGGAAGAACCTCCACATGAAAAAACGTCTGCTTGGAAACGATGAGCTTAGCATCGGAGCCGCGTCGACTTCCGGTGCGTCGTCGGATTTTTCATCGCCGAAAGATTTGTCCTTCGCGCTGCGCAGCCTACACATGAGTTCTACCACAGCACTCGTCCAATTTTGCAACACAGGCGTTCTCGTCCTTCCAGCTCCAAGCAGCATCGAAGATCAGCTCAGCTACCTCCAGATATCGGTCGAGCTGGCGTGGGTGAATGCCGACATGAATGAGCTTGAAGATCATTACAAGAAATTCATGCTTCATCGAAAGTCGCATCGCGAGCACCAGCGATTGTCGAGTGCCACTCCTCGAAAGCCTCCAAAGAGCCCGCAAACAGTATCAGGGCCATCTTGCTCAACAGCAGCTTCGTTGCTCTTGGCATTGAACAAATATTTTCATGAAGCAGGGGTACAAGTGCCTGATGGTAAAGACCAGCAACAAGAATCACCATCTAATTGTGCCAGCGTATCACCTGTGCGCAAACCCAAGAAACAGGAACCCACTCCAGTATTCGTCGTTCCAGCCACCGAGATGGCACAGTTCCTTCGGGATATCACTACGAAGTGCGTCGAGCACAGCCAACAGCTACTTGATCTCCAAAATATGACCATACAGCAGCTTCGCGATCAATTCCAGGCTGTCACGATTGAGTGTCAGAAAATCGAGAACCAATGGACAAAGGCGCAAATTGAGGAGCGGATTCGACGCGAAGCTTTTGCCGTAGATCACGCGTTTCATTTGTACTTCGAGGTGGAGGCTCTACGAAAGCAACTTGGGGTGCTGGAGGCACGCAGGGAGTTGGAGCAGCAAATTCTGCGGTGTGATCTCAACGCCGAATATGACGAAAAACTGCGCGTGATGCATGCCGAACTGCTCAACAAGCAGCAAAAGTTTGCTGAATACCGTACAACCATGCAACGCGAGCTGCAGTCAGTGATACAGGGTGCCCACTCACAATTCGTTGACCAGCTCTTGGATTACTCCGGCGCGATTCCTTCGGCCACCAAAACCTCGGTGGCAACCTTGCTGCGTGGACAACAGGACGTGGTGAGGATCAAGAGTGAGAACGCCGCCATGAAGCAAGCACTTCTGAAGGTCCACGCACTGGGGGACATGCAGCAGCAGACTCAGAATGCTGCCCGGGAGCGCGAACTCCTACTCACCCAGCGATTTGCCACGGCCGAGGCTCTCCAGCGCAACGAAGTGGAAAAACTGCAGGCGTACGTGAAGCAGCTCGAGGGAAACTTGAGTAAGTTGTCGCAGGAGAAGACGTTCTTTCAAGTGAAATGGACAACCGCCCACAAGCAAATGGAAGCCACCGCTCAGAGGAGACGGGAAGCCAAAGCCCGCGCGTTGTCAGCATCATACACTCGAACCATGCCGACAACAGGAACCACAGGCTCGGACGACGAGGGTTCACCAGCGATCGTCACCAAGACGCGTATCCCGGTTGACGCAAAAAGCGACACCGAGAGCGTCACGGATGCCAGCACAGTTCGCCCACCAACTGCGACGAGTACCGTCGACGCCGCGCAGAAGCAGGAACGCCAACGCCTTGAAACACAATACCTGAATACCACTCGCCACTACCAGAACGAAATACGCCGCTTGCAACAGCAGGTCACGCGCGAGATCCGCGAGAAAGCAGCAATAGCCGAGCAGCTCACACAGCTGCGCCAGAACGAGTCTTCATCGTCCATCCACCCTCGTGACGGACTGCCTCTCCTTGATGATCCTCAAACACCAAGAACCCCTCGTGGAGAGGACACATTCGGCCGTATTGATCATTTGCTTCCATTCGCCCCGCGCAGGACGCAATCCGCATCACCTCGAACGCCCTGTAGACCTCTTGGCAGTGTAGCCGCGCCGCCAGATCGATCAGCGACACCCAGGCGTCCAAAGTCGTCCTTTTCCCCGCGAGCCTCGCTTCTTCGCGCTCAAGTGGTTGCTGGCTCTGGGTCGCAGCCTCCGGTACTTGTGCCATGCCCGAATGCCCCGTCAAGTGCTCCGTCTTCGAGGCCGGGTACAGCCAACAGCGCCGCTGGAACGCCTGCGCGAAAGTTTCAGGTGGTCAAACGCGAAGCGAACGTGGTGGGCGGCGTCGCGGGCGTGTCCAACACCTTGTCGGTCCGCGAGCCTTTGCCATATCGTTGAACACGGCAGCAGCACCCCGAACGATACAACTAACTAACTACGCGGATACTAGTATGCAGCGCAAAGTGAAGCATACATTAACCAATAATACAGTAGAGCATTGAAGCGCAGCAGCAGCTGCGGAGCACGACCGCGTCGCTCCCTCCGACTGCTTGTCCAGCCTTGTAGCGGACGTGGCTGCCTTCAAACCGCTCCGAAGAAAGAGAGAGAAAGCGATACCGCACGACGAAATTGGAGGACGGAGGGGGCTTAGCGCGACATAACGCCGCCTCAAGCCCCCGTTCCTGCAGAAATGGCGCGCTGCAGTGAGAGGGAATGTGGACGCGATCGTCGGATGTTCACAGTGTGGCGCTCGCGCTTACGAGCCGTCCTCCCTGCAAAGTCACCACAAAATCAGTTTCAGTTTACTTCCTCGATTGGCAGGCCATCAGGACTGCTCGTACCAGTCCGGGGACATGCCGAAGTAGTCCTCCATGGCGTCTTCCGCGTCGTCGTCCATGTTGTTGGGCTCGTCCATCGTCTCGTCGTCCATATCACTGTCGTACGTCAGTCTGCAGCAGCAAAAAAAAAAAAAACGTTAATAAAAAAATGCGTCGGTATCTAACCTCCTCTCTCTCTCTCTCTCTCTTCCCCACCACCTCGCGGCACTCACCCCTTGCACAGGCACGTGAAGTACAGCACCTTCTTCTGCACCTTGTTGTAGAAGAAGTAGTTGAACGACCACCTAGCAGGACCGAAAATAACGCCAATCACACGCGTAAATAACATCTCACCCGAGCCATAAATAACACTTGGACGTACAGGTTGCCGTCCGAGAACGGGTCCGAGTCCATGTCGGGGATGTAGCTGTACACGTCGCACTCGTCCAGCTTGATGGCCTCGGCGATGCCCTCCCACATCTTCTCCACGAAGCCGTTGCCCTCGCTCTCGAGCAGCTCGGCCAGGTCGTGGTTGATGCGCTGCAGCGCTATCCGGAAGTCGGGCTGCTTGCGGAACTGCTCGGGCCGCGCGGCGCTGAAGTCGTAGTCCGGGAAGCTGGCGTTCATGGTGGAGATGAGGTTGATCAGCAGCTTGCGCGTGGCGGGCGCCGCGATGGGCCCGA